>APFE030579762.1:68425-83765 GCA_000404065.3 Pinus taeda
CTTTTGACTTGGATTACTATCCAAGAGGTCATGTTCTTTCTCTTCCATAAAATTTTGTTGTGTATATTATATTTTAAAAACGATTTTAAATTAGATTTTTATGATTTTCCTTTTGAAAATGTTGTTGAAAATCCTCCTTGCACATTAGAACAACAGCCTTTAAATGCTGCTGAAAATCATCATACAGCCAAGGAGGAAACAAATGTCAAAGCCAATCATTCTATCCTTGTTCATATTGAGCCCATTCAGCGAATCCTTGTACATAATCCCGTGCCTCGTAAGGTTCCTGACAGGTATAAGCCACTTGTTTTGCCTCCCGTGCTCAATCCTCTGCCCAAAAATCATCCTTAGTATCTCCCAAGATTTGATGGAGAGAATGGTATTACTGCGCAAAAGCATATCCAAGCCTTTTAAGACTATCTTAATATATTTGAATTGGAGGACGAGGATGTTAGTATCAGGCTGTTTGCACTCTCTTTGCAAAGCGAAGTCAGGACTTGGTTTAAAGCATTGCCTGAGGCTAGCATCTCTAATCTTCAGCAGTTTTCCAAGCTCTTCCTTGATAGATGGATGATCAAACTTAATTACCTCTTGCTCATTGAAGAATATAATAAGTTAGAAAGATGTCCAAATGAATCTGTTTAGCAATTTTTTGATTGATTCAATCAATTTTATCATTCTATACCTTTGAATATTAGACCTCCCCCTGATTTAGCTCTATTGCATTATCCAAGAGCTTTTGATCCGGAAATCGAGTTCCATTTGAGAGAAAGATTCCCGTCCACTTTCAAACAGATGCAGGACATAGTTGTGTACATGGACACAAATCTGAAGATGAGACAGGAACGACGCAAAGCAGAGCAAGAAGAAAAACTTCATGGTTTGTTACAAAATTTAGAGGAAATGATCACAATGAAAGTTGAATGCTTAGAGTGCAAGAACACATCTGTTGTGCAAGAGGAAAGTAATGTTATTCATGAACAAACCTGCCACAAAACAGATGACATATTGATACACCCAGATGTGAAGGAGTAGTCTCCTGATATACTATATGAATATAACAGCTTCTCCTCTTTCAACTGCTTGCCAAAATACGATGAGTATGATGATTATTATGAGCCTAATGACCAAATCATCCTTGCAGAGGAGTTAGAGCCTATTTTGGTAGAAAGCACAATTCAGGATCAGTAGCCTAAAATCAATGATCAACGTGCCTATCTTAGCTATGAAGTAAAGGAGGAAAGCGCAAAAAATTTTGATTTCAGCAAAGGAACTTCACCTTTCTGTGTTGATTCTTTTCAATTTATTAAGGAGAACTATCATGCAGTTAATAAGCAAGTATCAGTAAGTGTTGATATTAATCATCTGGAGGAAGCCCAAATCATTGTTCAAAATATATTGCCTCTAGTTTTGCAGCCCCAAAGAGCCATTGAATATCAGATTGAGGGAGATTCGAAAGCGGCTTTTCGTGACCAAGTAATCGAAGTGGATCCCCTGCCTCTTTGTTTTCAGCCATCTGATTTTTTCGAAGAAGAAGAGGAGTAGCCTGCGCAGATCAATCAAAGGCCATATGAGCCTGTTTGTAATAAATTGCAAATAACAGTTGATGTCTTATATGATTCATGTGCTGACAAGGTGTATGATGAAGTAAAGAAGTGCTCTTCTCCATTAGCAGGCTGTGTGCCTCAATATCAAAATGTTGATGATTTCCAATTTCCAAGGCATGATAGTGATCCCAAACTTTTGTATAGTTCTTCAATTCAGCCCAGCAATTGTATATATATGCTGCGGGACCCTTTTGTACAGTTTCTTGTTTCAGCAACGAAGGTCAGCAGTTTTCTGATCTTCTCAAAAGTTAACAAAGTTATATCTGATGGCAAGATCTCCATTTTTACCACCAGCAAGCACAAACAACAAAGCTCACTGATGTTTGTAATGCTTAAATGGCTGCACTGGCTATTTGATTTCACCTAACAGCAAAGTAAGTGCTAATTACAGTAGGTAGGTAGGATTTCAGTTTTTTGTTTGGATAGCAAGCTTCCTGCAATTGAAGCCCGAAGTGAAGGCCCTAAGCTCTTCAAGTCTGCTATCACGTTCATAAATAAAGCAGCCAGCAAAGGGAAGTTTTCAGAGTACAGCAACAACTAAAGATTAAGGCATTCTGACCTGTTGTTATTTACTTTTCGGAAGGAAAAGCCATCCCCAAGTGGAGCCACTGTTAGCCTCCTACTCATAGTAGGTATTCATCTTTCATGATCGATATTTCTACATACCAAATATGTCATACTTTGCATGCTGCAATGTTCCATATTTGCTACTGAGGCCAAAGAAGTGTCCATGAGAGTGTGCTAGTCTAAGTGCCTCTATTGTATTCCAATTTTGATGAGTTATTCCATTTTTGAAGAATTTTCAGTTAAAAGGAGGTCCAAACAGCTTAATCTTGGTCTCCCTAGGTTTCAATTTGCTGTTGTAGAATATAGAGAATAATTATCTGTCCAAACAGCTTAATCTTGGCTGATTCTTAGATAGGTAGAGAAGCAAGGGTGCTCAACAGCCTAATCTGAGCCCCTGGATGAAATAAGTATAGATGTAGATAGGAGGCTAGGAAAAAAGAAAAAGTTGAAAAGCTGGGTTTGCTAGTTCAAGTGCATCCAAACCAAAAGAAGAAAAAATGCTAGGTAAAGTAGGCTGGGTAAGTAGTTTTGTGGTTGCAGAAATCAAGCTATGTGATCCATGTCATGTTTTCAAGTGTTATATTTATCCAGATCACAGTTTTGAGGCACTTTTTCATTTTGATCAGATCAAGCAAGTCATCTCTAACTCCCACTTCTTCTTATTTCCCAAATCACTCTCTAACATCCCCTTGAGGACCTTGGGATCTGCCCAACCAGTCCTGTTTTCACTCCATCCTTGTTAAAAACCAAGTTGACATCTGAGTTGACCTAGTGAAAAGAAGCCACATTTCTTGTGTAAAATTAATCTTTACACAATCCATTCATTTCTCTATGCTTAAGTTTCCATTCTATAAACTTAGCATGCATCCCCTCCTTTGCATTCCAAAGACCTCATATTAACATCTAACCCTATTATCTAGCTCCCTCAATCATTTTCCCTACCCCTATTCTACAAGAAACTATATAAAAACCCCAAAAGACACTAAATATTTCTCCCCATGACAACTATAGCTATATAAACACAAGTCGGGAAACCTTAGGTCCATTTGGGACCCATTGTTAGCCCCTCCGCATTCGCTACCCTTGGGATTTATTTAACTTTTGGTTAAATAAATAACCATATTAAACACCCCCACACATAAAACCATACCATTACCCTCCGCTCATACATATTATTATGTATTTCGTTTAAACACTTGGTTGAACGAAAAACTATACTCCCGCGCCAAAACACATTAATCTTTAACCTAAAGTCCAAAACCCAATCGCCGCCGTGAATAATTAACGTTTATCGGGCGCACGTTTTTATTAAACCCCGATCGCTTTGCCCTCCCGTCCGTTGTAGGATAGGCCCTCCTAGATCCGACGACCCTAATGAATATCAGGCGCCCCTTCATAGTGGTATGATAGTACCCAATGGTCGACGGTTTCACCGTCGTACACTGGGACAGCTATCAGCCTCCTATTGCATCGGGCTGCCCTTGACACATACCACTCCCGTACCAAAAGCGGTCCGACGCAAACCACTTACCGCCCTCCCCGCTTGCCTACGTCACCGCATGACGATGTTGCCACATCGCCTGCCACTGTGTTGTACTTGCGCCATGTCACCCGTTAACGTCATCACTCTGCCACCGTGTCATGATGACGTCATCATCCACGTCACCCCGCTGACGTCATTCGTCGTACTGGGTCCCACCGCTGACGTCATGCTGACGTCATCACCAAGAAAAAGCGCGCAAAGGCGAAATAGTTGCTTAGGAAGCCCAGAATGAAAATCAGAGGCAGATTTTGATGCGCGAAAATGGAAAGCCTCAGTCCAACGCATGGTTCACAGCAGCTATTTTTGCCAAAAAGAGATAAAAGGAGTGATTTAATAGTTTAAAGAGGATCAACAGAGAAAGAGAGTGCCGATTCAGGTGTTAAAGAGTATCAGAGGAAAGATAAAGCCCAGATTCTATTAAAAAAGTATCAGTGAAGCGACAAAGAATATCAGATCGACAATCTCAAAGCAAGTGAATATTAAAAGCCTCCATCAAAGTCAAAGAAAGCAGTGAAGCCACTTAAGGCTCTCAAATCACAGTTAATTCACATCAAAGCCACTCAAGAGCAGTGGAGCAGAGACCAATGCGCAGTTATGATAAATGGCCAGCTCATAACAGCAAAGGCCACATAGCCTCATTTTTTGTAACAGCTGCCTCCAGCGCAACATTAGATAGATATTTTTTACATTACTTGCAAGAGAAGTTAGGTTAATTGCAGTTATTTCCTTAGATCTACTTTTGTAGATATTTTTCCTATAAATACAGCCCTGAACAATGTAATAAGGGTTGTTGGTTGGGGGGTTGGTTGATGATTTCCTCTTTTTGAACTGCGCTGTAACATATCAGAATGTGTTAATACAAATGGTTGTTGAAGTTCACTGTGTCTGAATGATCAGAAGGTGGATTGGATGTTCTGGGACTTGCTACAGAATTCCTGTGTCATGCTATGGAACAATAAGTTATACTAAAGTGTGTCTTATGTTTTCTATTTTGTAAATCTCATCTATGTTTCATGATCTTGGTAACAGAGAAGAAGAATAACGTAAGATTTGTTCGAATAGACCTGATGTTCAATCTCTGTTATTTATTATGTTTTCTTCAGGATTAGTCATATATATGAATTCTTAACTGCTCATGTTTGTACTAATCCTCTCATTTTGAATACTGTTTACGAATTCTTAATTGCTCCTATACAATATTCATACACTTTCCCTCTGTCAGTATAGTGAGAGATTATTGATTGCCTTTCATTCCCTGACTTCATTCCATCATTACCAGATTTGAAAGTTGTTCCTAGCCTGCCTATCCCGCTCTGTGGTACTACCTTTTCACCAAGAAACTATTTCAGTAATTACACTTGCAGTGACTCCATTTCCCAATGGAAAAAACAGTTATACACTTGCATCCCAGTTCTGTCTGAGATCACCATCCCACCAAACTCAAGCAAAACCCATGTGCATCATATCTAGCCTAAAATCATCCCTTAAACAAAGCTAAATCCCAAAGAGAGAGCCCTCTCTAACTGCTGGTAGGCTAGGACCTGCAGTCCAAAGCTTGGTTTGTGGTTACCTCAGCCGTATTCCCTTAGGAGTCAAAGGGAACAACCTGAGCGATAACAAGAAGCAATAACGGTAGAGAAACGTATCATAGCTTTAGAAAAGAAAAACGCCGTTGAGGAACGAAAACCTAAGAAGGTTAATTTTAAGGAAGATCCAAAGAAAAAATCAAAAGACCCATTCGATTTAGAAGGATTGTAGAAAGTTTTGAAAACCATGTCTAATGAAATCTTTTATATAAAAAAAAGAGTAGCAGAAACTTCTTCTAAAAAACCATACAAGCCTTATATAAGAAATCCGTTGACTGATTCAAAGCCTCCCAATGCTATTGCAAATGCTGAATTAGAAGAAGAAGAAGAGGAAATGTCCAACAAAGAGCTTACTGATGAAGAAGAAGTTGTAGAAGTACAGGGTATGTGGTATTTCATTCTCCTAGATGAAGAGGATCAAGAGGCATCATGGGTCAGTACTAGAAGTAGAAATCAACTCGATCCTCCTCAACCTACTCTTAATCCAAAGAGCACAAGCTCAACGCCCAAGGACAAAGTTGCAGCAAAGAAGACAACACCTAAAGCGACTCAAACAAGCTCTGTCCAAACAAATTCACCAACTCAATCTAAAACGTTGATTGTTTCTGATGACATGGAGTATAATATTATAGAAGACATGAAGAAGACTAGGGCTAACATTACATTTTATGAGTTGAGCAAGTTAAAACATCAACAAAAGATTCTTTTGAAAGAATTACAAGCAATACCAGTTACATCTCTGCCCGCCGCTGTACTCTCACAAGCTTCTCACGAGATGGCAAGACCTCCAACTAATGTGACTAATAAAGTTGATCCAAACAATATCGCTTTAATTGGAGGAAGGTCAAGATCTCATACTCCCCCATTTCTTCTTACTTATGAAGTTTTCAACAAAAAATTGCATAATTGTTTAGTTGATTCAGGAGCTTCATCTAATAACTTACCTAAATCAATATGTGCAAAGTTGAACGTTCAACCTCAAAAATCCATTGTACGCATAGTTCAGTTGGATCGGTCGCAGGTTGAAGTGATCGACGAACTAAATCAGGTTACCATAAGGCTGTCATCTAATCCAAAGGTATGTCAAGTTATCGACATTTTAGTTGCAGATATTCCAGAATTTTATGGGTTAATTCTTAGTAGAGATTGGTTTGAAAAACTTCATGGATACTTTGCAACCGATTGGTTGCATATGTGGCTCCCTTACAATGGTAAACCAAATCGAATAAAGGTCGAACGAGAAAGACACCAGAAATACATAGTAACAGAATTGGAAGGACAAAATGAATTGATAGCATACAACAACAACATAATTGGCAACTATTCTATTGATTCTTTCTTAGGAAATTTTAATGCTCATACTTCACCTTATTTAGAACATTCTATTTTATCTCAAGTAGAAATTTTTTCTCAAATATAAATTTCTAAATGTATTAATTTCATAGATAGTCCTGTAAGTAAATCTTTATTTTGGAAGCTATTTTTTGACGGTTTACGTCTAACAAGGGAGCAATAGCAGGATGCGTATTAATCAATCCAGAGGGAAACAAAACTATGCTAACTTGTAGACTCGAGTTCGATTGCACCAATAATACTACAGAATACGAGGCTTTAGTCCAAGGATTATACAAAGCAATTGGATTAGATATCAAATATCTACAAGTCTTCGGAAATTCTGAAATTGTTATCAGATAGGTACAAAATACTATACATTGTCTATCAGGTCATTTAAAGAATTATCAATCTCTAGTACAATATCTGACTGAACATTTTATAGCATTCAATATTTCATCAATTTCCAGGCTCCGGAATGCTAGTGCTGATCTCTTGGCAAACGTAGCTTCCAAGCTCATTCCCTTAGAAGACTATAGCCCCAATAGATTTTCAATCAAATTAATCTTTAGACCCTTGATTCCTGATAACATTACCAATTGGAGAATTTTCAACTATGATCTTGATATTGTAAGCTTCCTCACATATGAAGGATCTTACACTAATTAGATAATATATGAGGACCAACATGATAGACAATTGCGACAAGATAGCTCTAATAATGTTGTGTCAAAGCTAGTAGTCAAATTAGAAGATCTATACGATTTGAAAGATCGATTCAAAAGATCTACAAATTCAAAACTTCAAAGTTCAACTCTGAGCTATGAATTAGTAAATCTAGGATCTGATAGCAAGCCACAGAATATCAATCTATGTCTTGGCCTAGCCCCTAAAGAAATATTAGTGTATGTTTGTCTCCTAAAACAATACAAAAGTGTCTTTGCCTGGAACTATGATGAACTTAAGACTTACAACACTTCTATCATCCAACATACTATCCCAATGATAAATGATGAAAAACTTGTCCAACAAAAGTTGAGAAATATCCATCCTAATTTAGAAAACCAGATCAAATCTAAGCTCAATAAGTTATTGAAAGCCAAAATCATTTTTCCCGTTCGACATTCTAAATGGGTTTCCAATATGGTTCCCGTTAGAAAGAAAAATGGAGACATTAGAATTTGCATTGACTTTCGAAATATTAACAAAGCCTGCCAAAAGGATAATTTTCCTTTGCCTCCTATGGAGTAAATATTACAGGCAGTTGCAGGATCAGAATTAATGTCCTTTTTGGATGGTTTCTTAGGCTACAACCAAGTTTTGGTCCATCCTGACGATCAATTAAAGACCACGTTCAGAGCCAAATGGGGTACTTATGCATATCAAAAGATGCCTTTCGGTCTGATCAACATTGGCGCCACCTTCCAGAGGGCCATGGAAATCACATTTAAGGTATTAGTAAACAAATTAGTAGTAATCTACTTGGATGATATAACTGTATATTCCAAAAAATGAGGCAATCATCTCAGGGATTTAAAACAGATCTTCCAATGCTGCCATAGGTATGGAATTTCACTTAACCCAAAAACGTCCTTTTTTGCATTAAGTGAAGGAAAACTTCTGGGATTTATAGTGTCGAAATCTGGAATCCATATTGATCCCAACAGAATCAAGGAGATTTCTGAAATACCTTTGCCTCACAACAAAAATGCTATGCAATCTTTCCTTGGCCAAATTAATTTTGTAAAGAGATTTGTTCTAGATTTTTCAAGAATCGTATCTCCCTTACAAGCAATGATTAAAAAAAACTCAATCTTCCAATGGGGCCAAGACGAATATGAAGCATTCAATCTGATTAAACAAGTGATTGTTAATGCTCCATCTTTAGCAACTCCAAATTTTTCCGATCCTTTCATTTTATATACATTTTCCTCTGACAGATCATATGCTCCGATACTCACTCAAGCAAATCAAGACAAGGTGGATGCCCCAGTTGCCTTTTTTAGTTCAAATCTACAAGGGGCTGAATTAAATTATTCAGACGTTGAGAAGCAAGCTTATGTTGTTTTCAAAGCGATCAAACATTTCAGACCCTTTCTCCTTAAAACCCATACAAAAACCATAGTTCCATTTCTAGCGGTAAGAAATCTCTTAGTACAGAAAGATGTGGGTGAGAAAAGAGCCAATTGGGTTACTGCCTTACAAGAATATGACGTTGAAATTAAACCAGCAAATATTGTAAAACATCAAGGATTTTGCAAAATGTTGGTTGGAGCATCAATTATTTCCGAGATTCCATCTGCAGAAATACAAATGTATGAGGTAAGCCTAAACGATGTTGAACCATTATACGTTGATATCATATTTTATCTAAACAATGGATATGCTCCTTCAAACCTCGATTATACAAATAAAAGAGCCCTAAGGTTGAAGGCTAAACAATATTAGCTCATAAAAAATGTACTTTTTAGGATGAATTATGATTATTTTCTCCTTAGATGTCTAGAGAAATCTGAAGCTGAAAAGGTATTGCAGGAACTTCACGATGGACCAGCGGGTGGACATTATGCTGGAGATGCTACTTCACATAAAATCTTGCGCGCAGGCTATTATTGGCCTACACTATTCAAATATGCACATAGCTACATAAGGAAATGTCAAGTTTGTCAAACTACTGCTGGGAGACAAAAGAAACCATCATTGCCTTTACAACCAATTAATATTGAGCAACCTTTTGATCAATGGGGATTGGATATAATAGGTGAGATCGTTCCTCTCTCTTCTAAACAACATAGGTATATCCTTCTGGCTACATATTATTTTACTAAATGGGTAGAAGCAATTCCTCTCAGGACAACTAATGCCGAACACATCATTGATTTCATAGATCAGTTCATAATCACCAGGTTTGGTTTACCCTCTGCTTTAATGTTTGATAATGCATCGTATTTCTCTCGCAACGCTATGACTAAATTTGCACTCAAAAGTGATTTTAAACTTAAATACTCTGCCAGTTATTACCCATAGGGGAATGGGTTATCTAAATCAATGAATAAAAACTTAATCAGAATCATTAAGTGAACCATTGATCAAACTCATAAGAATTGGCACAAATCTCTAATATATGCTCCATGGGCAGACCGAATAACGCAGAAAGACTCTATTGGCACTTCGCCCTTTAATTTAGTTTATGGGAAAGAAGTGGTCCTTCCAACTCATCTAGCGATTCTCTCTTTGAACTTAGTTCAATATATTGACGAAACACCAACTTCTTCCTTACAACTAAGGTAGCTGCAAATTCTTAAGCTAGAATAACAACAAGAACAGGCCAAAATAACTCATGCTCATCACCAATAATTAGTAAAAGCTTCTTTTGATTCAAACATGATATCCAAAAAGGACTTTCAGATTGGAGATCTAGTTTTAAAATGGGACAAGGCCCATGAGGAAAATGGAAAACATACGAAATTTCAACAAATGTGGCTTGGCCCTTTCCAAATTGCAGAAATCATAGGTCCATCTACTTTTATGTTATAGGATTTAACAGGAAAAAGAGAATCTTTACCTGTTAACAGGCAGACCCTCAAAAAAATATTTTCCATAGGAGATCATTCTTCTATTTTTATAGATTAGTTTTTCTTATTTTCACAATAAAACCAATTGTAAATTGTTACATTTGGAATTTACGAAAAAGACAAGTATTTCTTTTAGATTTTTCTTTTTCACTTGTATAAATAGAATTGTTTTAGAAAATTGGTCATTATTATTGAAAGATACAGTCAAAGGCTATAAGCCTGAAAATGATACTAGTTTCAACCTTGTAAATTTTGATAAAAAGTAACCTTTAGTGGGAATTTGTTTTACATCAGTCAAATGAAAAGTATCAATAACAAAACAAAGATTCTCTGTAGAAAAGCTCTCTCCAAAAACTCTACCATTTTCGTCCAGACCTATTCTTAAGGAAACAATGACTTCCTCCCCACCTAGGAAATTACGAGCTTCAAGGAATAATCCAGCAATACACTCTAAACTTAAAGAATAAGAGGTCTCATCAAGAGCTGACTTATCATGATCATAGATATTATAGCTTGCTAACTTTGCCAAAATTGCATACCATAACAGGGCAATGACTTGATATTGTAACAATCAAAAGACAAGGGGTCTCATCACGAGCCAGCTTGTTCAAAAAAGTTATAAATCAAGTGAGTGGCACTCTCATAATTTGGCTACCAAACCAAGGCATTTTTCTTTAAGGATTAAAAAGAAAACGAAATAAGTGTGGATATGGATTTCTCTTTGAAAATCGTATATTTCTCCAAGTAGGATACAGGATCATTGCTGGGTAACAGGTAACCCCATCGAGGCTATAAATGCCTGCTGGCAGCAGAGGCTCTACCTATGACAAATGAGCATACTTAAAACTGATTTACAAAGAAGTCTTTGTTTTTATCTTTATAAACCAAGTAGTGACTGATGTGATACAATGACTAGCTTTAGGAAGTAAATAACCAAAGTTAACATAGAAGAAACAAACTATCATTGACAGCTGCAAGCATGATGTACTTTATCTTTCTATAATAAAGTTTGATTTTCTGGAAAAGTTTTCTATTTTAGAAGTTTAGAAAATTCAAAAGAAAGACAGAGATAATTGTTCTTCCAAGTGAATCGCCAATTGTTGTGGCCAGCAACAACCCCCCTTCTTATTTAGTTTTATTACTAATACTAAATAAGTGGGGACCCTTATTCAAAAAAATTTAGCACTTGTATTCCCTTTTTGAATAAAACTTACTATGATAAACTTAGGGGAATACCTGAAAAATCTAAAAAGACTTAAGATTTATGATAAGTTCAAATAAATCCACTTGCTCAATAAAGAGCGTCGCATCGCAAAAAGGTAATATATGCTTTCCTACAAGCCGAATTCTAAGATTGCGAAATCACAATGCAAAATCACGCACTAAAAGATACTCATCGCATTGCATGCCTAAAATATCACTTAAGATGAAACGCCTCAAACCGCCGATATGCGATAGTGAGTCTCGCAAATCGCATTTCGCAGAAAACACGTTAATGGATGATTGCCACATGCAACGAAGTAGCGATATTGCGATCTGCGATATTGCGAAGCAAATCGCAAAATTTCCTTATTGCATATCTACAAGGCTCGTGGTTAGAAAAATCTTTTCCATAAACGAATGCCTAGTTATGTGCGTTAATGTTAATTAATGAGTTAGTTGGCAATCATTAATGAAACATGGTTTTGATCAGATCGAAGATCCATTTCACGTAGGGTGATGTAATTTATATGTTTTTGGCATTTAAAGCTTTCCCATCACCTTTTCCTTATCATTACTCTTGCCTCATTTGTAAACTACAGGTGCGAAGAGCAGAGAAGTATACATAGCAGTGTTCAGGATATTATGGGAAAGAAAGGTAAAGCTCCGATTTCTGAAGATAAAGATGACGCCCTTGTACACGGACACCATCTGTAACAAAGATGCCAGTATTACTACTTGAGAAGTCATGTACAGTCCACTCGAGGAAGAAAATCCCAGGATAATGGAGGTTACAGTGACTGCAGGCTCACACGAGTCTTCTGAGGCATCAATTACAGAACTATCATGTTCATTCTTGCACCGGATAGTAGCGAGACCCAAAATTCTTCCATACACAGACATGGTCAAATGGGTACTGGATAATGCTAATATCACAAAAAGAGAATTTAAAGCTCAGAACCAAGAACTCACAGAATCGTTATTTTCACAAAATTTAACCTTTATATCCTCTAACAACAAACACGGAAGAGGCGAAAATCGCACCAGGGAAGCCCAGATTGAGAAATGGAGGCAGTTTCTGATGCACGATTAGCGCATAATCATGCATCACTAGGCAAAACCCCTGGAAAAGGAAAGCCTCTAATCACTCAGTCACTTGTAAGCTCAAAAATTTTAGGAAAAAGCGCTAAAGGCGAAAAGCAGAACTTGAACACTAAAACTAGTGGTATTTATCAGGGATATTCTCTAGTGATATGTAAATATTTACCAAATGTATAGCACCTACAGACAAGCTGGAGACAGAAGGCTCAAGAGAGAGTGGAGTCCATCAAAAGGTTAACCAAGTTAAATTGGGATTCTTACTGGACATACTTGGTAAAACCACACAGCGAGTGCATGACTCTCAAATGTATCATTAACTCTACTACGAAGATGGCACCAGCACATGCCAATTCCGTTTTCGCAAGACAACTAAAATCGGAAGTCGACCAGCCAACTCTCCTCAAGCAAATGTTGAACGCTTGCACTATAAAGAACATATGCATAGATAGTTAGTTGCGAGTTTTAGTTTTACATTCAGTTTTAGTTTTAATTTTGCTTTATTTTTGCCTGAAATGAGGACGGTCATTTAAACCACCTCTTACATTTTTGTAATAAGTTATTTTTAGATTTAACTAGTAGTATTTAAACCCTTCTCATGCATTTAGAGAAGGGTTCTGAAATTTGTCAAAAACTTGTCCTTAGAACATGCACTTTTGCACTCTCCGAGGAGGTTTTGATGAATGAATGGAACAAGATTTATTGATATCTACATTTAATATCTACTACTGATGTTGCACTTTTGTACTCTTATTGGATGTTAGATTAAGAAGAGATAGATCATTATTGCTAAAGCTCATGAGTAGAATTAGTTATAAATGGTACTTTTATCTCTTAACTATTTTTGCTTATGTGTTAAGGTGATATTCATGTTCAGTTATTTATATATGAATGCTTGAATGCTTGAGTTATCATTTGGCACTTCTGTACGGTGATAGCTATTTATTTATGCTTAATATATGAGTAACTTATTATGTGATATGTTTTCCACCACTGTTTCGTCTAACTTTTTATACGAAATGGTTTATCTTTATTGAATTATTTTCTCATAGCAATTGAATGATATTTATTACCAATTGCCATTTGAAATCATTTTAGATCACATAACTAAAATATTAAATCCCGGGTTAGTTTTAGAATTAGATATTTCTGTTGATTAGATTATAGTTATATTAGATTTAGAATAAAAGTATTTTACTTAGAAATTATTAGAAAGGAAATATCAATTCTCAACACACACACACACATAAATTGGGAAACTGGTCCCATATCCCCAGTCGGACCTACTATACCAAACAGAAAAGGAGCTGCTAACCAAGGTCTGGACCGGGTGGGTATCCCCCTTATTGTAGACCAATTTTCGAGGCTTCAACAAGTTGAAAGTGACAATGAAACTTGTAAGATTTCCCATTTCACATACTATTGTTTTTTTTTAAATGAGGGGTGGAGGGATAAGTCCTCCAGTAGAAGCTTTATATTAACCCCATATCACAATATACACAATATTCGAAGATTACATATCACAATATACACAATTCGAATATTACAAAGCTACATATGGCAATGCGTCATGTAATGGCGGGTTGAACCTGGGTGGGGAGGCAAACAACGCACCATCCCAGCCACGCAGGATATCACCCGTTACTAATGTTTTCTTTCACACTGTCTCTTATTGAATGAAAAATCTGTCCTTGTGGGTAAATTATCTAATCTTTATCAATTAAACTTGAAAACCCTATCGAATTTGGACGAATAATAAGTTTTTCGTATCGAATCCATGAATTTTCGTATTTTTTACTCGATTCATATGAATTTAATAGCTATGGTAAAAATGTCTATGCACTAATCCTCCACCACACAGGTCAAAAAATTATGCAGTGAAACTTTCATTGTGCATAGTGGGAAGGCCTCTTCCGACTCCGCATAAAGATATCTGACACATTGATGGCACGAGAAGTTGTGGAGTTGGTCTCATCTCATATCGAGCCATTAGAGCTATTTATGTGTTAATTGAATCACTTCTCAAATCGAGTGGATTAACTTGTCATATATATTACTAATGCTGAGGTCATCATCCACACCTCACTAATTATGTTAAGTTGGTCATCATCAACACCTAGGAGTTTGGGACTACATTCTCTATTTGGGATTACACGTGAAACCTATGTTATATCCAAACCACTGAGTATAGGTTATCGGCTTAGGATGTTATAGTGATCATGCTTACAAGTTTTCAATGTCTTTTAAATTAATTTAATCAATAGGGATTTTATCGTGAAGCTTTTACAAAAAGATAAATTTGATGGTACACTAGCATGATCATGCTTGGAAATTTTCAATGCTCTTTGAATTACTTTAATCAATAGGGATTTTATGGGAAACTTTTACAAAAAGATCAATTTTATGGTATGTGGCTAGTGTAGTTTATGTGAATTCTTACAAGTTCAATACTGTAAAAGAATCAAATGCTGGAATTTTAAGGCATTTAAGTTTATATATCTTTTTTATTTTAGTCTTCGGATACTTTTTCGAATGTTTAGGTCTAAATTTATGTGGAATTTTATTGCGCCGAGTCTTTGTGCGTAAGTTTATTGTGTGAAGGAATTCCTTACTATTAACTTTAGAATTCACATAAAAATTATTTGGTTTAGTGGTGGTCTTTACAAAGCATAGAATAGTATGTAGATGCCGAGGACACTGAATTTTAGAATTCACAATAAAATAATTTGTTTGGCAGTGATTTTTACAAAGCATAGGATGTAGATTCTGAGGACACTGAACTTAGCACAAGGATCATAATGAAAATGTGTAATATTTTTTAATTATATATAT
>APFE030579762.1:103765-123766 GCA_000404065.3 Pinus taeda
TTTATATACCTTTTTCTATAATATTAATTCCTTGGGGTCTTAGTATTAACTCGAATTTATTATTACATTTGGTTTATAATATCAATCCCTTAAGTTTATTAATCTGAGGGTTCATATAACTAAATTATAATAGTATTCATAAGGTTTATAACATTGATCCTTGGGTTTAGTATAAATCCCTTGTGTTTATAATTCCTTGTGTTCTTATAACTAATCCTTTGGGTTTATTAACCACTTGGGTCTTTAATATCAAGCCCTTGAGTATATTAATCTAAGGGTTCATATTCCTAGGGTATAATGTTATTCCATATGAAAATTAAGCATGGTCAACCATGGTCCAATGTCACATTGTGACAATGTTAGTTTCTATATGAAAATCAACGATGGTAAAGCATAGCCAACCATGTTTATTGTTGAGTTTTAATATTTATCTTAGGGTTTATATACCTTCACTTTATAATATTATTACCTTGTAATCCATTGGGGTTTTATTATTAACCGCTTTGGTTTATTATCCTCTTAGGTTCATAATATCAATCCATTAAGTTTATTAATCTAAGGCTTAATATACCTACGGTATAATATTATTCACAGGGTTTATAATATTAATCATTTGGTTTAATATAAATCCATTGGGTTTATAATCATGCTCAACCATGGTAAACTATTTTCCAATGTCACATTGTGATAAAGATTGTCGTAATACAAAATCAAACCATTGTCAACAATGATAAACCATATTCAACCATCGTCTAAAATTGTCAATCATGGTCAACCATGGTCCAACCTCACATTGTGAAAAAGGTTGTCTCAATATGAAAGTTCATCATGGTTTAATGTCACATTATGAAAAAGATGGTCTCAATATGAAAATAAACAATGGTCACCCATGTTTATTTTAGGGTTTATAATATTTATATTAAGGTTTATATACCTTGGGTTTATAATATTAATCCCTGGGGTCTATAATCTCTTGGGATTTTAGTATTAACCCTTCGAGTTTATTATTCCCTATGGTTTATAATATCAATCCCTTCGCTTATTAATCTAAGGGTTCATATTCCTAGGGTATAATATTATTCGTCAGGTTTGTAATATTAATCCTTTAGTTTAATATAAATACTTTGGTTCTATAATCACGGTAAACCATAGCCCAATATCACATTGTGACAAAGATTATCTCAATATGAAAATCAATGATGGTCAACCATTGTCAACCTTTGTCAACTATTGTAAAACATTGTCAACAATGGTAAAACATTGTCAACAATGGAAAACCATTGTGAGTCATCCTCAACCATTGTCAACCATGGTCTAATGTCACGTTGTGAAAAATATTGTCTTGATGTGAAAATCAACCAAGCTTAACCATGGTCCAAAGCCACATTGTGACAAAGTTTGTCTCAATATGAAAATCAACGATGGTAAACAATTGTTAACCATGTTTAGTTTAGGGTTTATAATATTTATCTTAGGGTTTATATATATTGGGTCTATAATATTAATCCCTTGGGGTTTTAGTATTAATTTTGTTTATTATTACATTGGTTTTATAATATGAATCCCTTGAGTTCATTAATCTAAATGTTCATATACCTAGGGTATAATATTATTCATATAGTTTATAATATTAGTCATTGGGTATAATATAAATCCCTTGGGTTTATAATCATGGTCAACCATGTCTCAATATGAAAATCAACCATGTTCAGCCATTGTTAACAATCGCCAACCATATTCAATCATGGTTAACCATGGTGCAGTGTCACATTGTGACAAAGATTGTCTCACTATGAAAATCAATCATGGCTAACCATGGCCCAACGTCGCATTATGACAAAGATTGTCTAAATATGAAAATCAACAATGGTAAGCCATGGTCAACCATGTTTATTTTAGGGTTTATAATACTTTTCCTGGCATTTATATACTTTGGATTTATAATATTAACCCATTATGTTTAATAATTCCCTTGGGTTTATAATTCCTTGGGTTTTTAGTACTAACCCCTTGGGTTAATTATTCTCTTTGGTTATTAGTATCAATCCCTTAGGTATACTAGTCTAAGGGTTCATATTCGTCAGATATAATATTATTCATATGGTTTATAATATTAGTCCCTTAGGGTCAATATAAATCTCTTGGGCTTATGGTTCAATATGAGTCCCTTGTGTTAGATATAAATCTCTTGGGGTTTAGTATTTGGGTTTATATTATTGGGTTTAATATTAAGGTCTATAACAATGGGTCTAATAACAGGGTTTGAAGTAATGGGTTTATAATATGAGGTTTTTAATATTAGATTTATAATATAGTGTGCTTAAGATATAGAGTTTAATATACATGGTTTATACTTATTAATAATCTCTATGGTTTATTAATTTCTTAGGTTTATAATATTTTTTTTTTTTCGATAAAGACTATTCTATTAAAATAAAAAGGAAAAATATTTACATAGAGGGTTAAACCTCTGAGGGGGTAGCAACCTGCCCTCTATCAAAAAACCCTTGCAAGCATCCTGCTGCCTGACATTTACAAAAAAAACTGTTCTGTCTAAAGACTGTTACAAAAAAGTTACAAAAATGTTGCTTTGACTAATTCCATTTCAAAATGTTGTGCTGGCATGACATTCATGAAAACTAAAAAAACACCTGGAGACTGACATGACCAAAAATCTTATCTTCCTGAAGCGTGCTTGAAGGCCAAGCAGACTTAATCCTGCGGAGGAGAGCCGAATTCCTTGTCGCTTGTTTGATTTACCCATTCAACCATTACATTGTCCTCAACATCCGTCGCGCTTCTGCCTGGCGGTAGAACAAGATGGAGAATGTTTCCAGTGAAACGCGCTGGTTCGCATTCAATTACGGGCTCCTGAGCAGTCAGGGGCTGGCCATCCGTGCTCTTCCTTTCAGAGTCATTGAGAACTGCCCCCGATGGGCTACCTGGACTGTCACTAGGCACATGGGAGTTTGACGGATCCGTGGATGGATTGCCTGAACTAACCTGCTCTTCTTCTTCCTCAAAAAGCACTGTGACTAGGGCTGAGATAACCGGCTTGTTAAGCCGACTTCTGAACTGAAATCGCGCGGAGTGGAAGGCACTGTTAAGAGACAGGCCAGAACTATTCGAGGGCGGAGAGGTGGGCGAAACAGGGGCCATGGACAGGCCAGAATTTTCAGAGGGCGGTGAGGCAGGCAGACCAGAGGTTAACAGATCGACGCTATGCGAGACAGAACCACCTCTGCTGCAGGAACCACCCCTAGAGACAGTGTAACTATCGTGTCTGGGGGTACCTCGTTGGCACGGCATTGTCAATTGAAATTGCTGGCTGAGAAAACTTGGTTACGGATTATAGGTGCGGGGAGGCCAATTGTAGTTCAATTTCCCTGGGTTCAAACCCCCAACAATGACAGGCAACACCAAACTTCTGTGCCAGACTCCTAAACTGAAATTGAACTGAAAGGAATGTAAGACAACTGAAATGAGACAGAGAGAAAAGCTGAAAGGAGCAGAGGCTGACCTATTGGACCCTCTTACCAGACCATAACCGAAACCAGCATACTAATACCTGACCCAGGAAGGCTCCCGAGCACTGCACTCTGCCCTAAAGCTCACTCTAATTAGTCATCTGAAGCGCGCCTCAGTGCCAAAATCGCCAAGGTTCATGTCTTTTATGCTGTGAGCGAGGTCCTCCAGCCAGGACCGATATCCTCTCTACGCATTAACTCCCCTGCTCAACGCCATAACTCCCAGTCTCCATCCACCATTACGCAGGGCCTTGAATGTCTGCTCCTCATCTGCTATAAGCCTCCTAGACATGCTGGTTCGCTGGCCAGCTGTCGTCCTGTCCTGCCCTGTCATGGGTACGTGTTACTAGCACCCGCATCCGGGTTCTTAGGTTTATAATATTAATCATAAGGGTGTATAACATTAATCCCTTAATTTGACTTATCACTTGAGTTTATAATACTAATAATCCCTTCGTTTTATATACTAAAAATTGCTTGGGTTTATAATATTAATCCCAAGAGTTTATGATATTAATACCTTTTGTTTTTAATATTAATTCCTTAGGTTTATAATATTAATCCTTGGGTTTATTAATCCTTTGGGATTATAATATTAATAATCCCTTGGATTTATAATATTGATCTGTTAGGCTTATAATATTATTCATAGGGTTTATAACATTAATCCTTTGATTTAGTATAAATCCCTTGAGTTTATAATTCTTTGGGTTTTTATTACTAATCGCTTGGGTTTATTATTCACTTGGGTCTTTAATATCAATCCCTTGGGTATATAAATATGAGGGTTCATATTCATAGGGTATAATGTTATTCAACATGAAAATCAAGCATAGTCAACCATGGTCCAATGTCGCATTGTGACAATGTTTGTTTCAATATGAAAATAAACCATGGTAAAGCATGGCCAACCACATTTATTATTGATTTTTAATATTTATCTTAGGGTTTACATACCTTCGATTTATAATATTAATCCCTTGGGTTCAATCTTATTCCCTTGGGTTTATAATCTACTGAGATTTTATTATGAACCCCTTGGGTTTATTATTCTCTTGGGTTTATAATATCAATCCCTTGGGTTTATTAATCTAAGGCTTCATATACCTAGGATATAATATTATTCATAGGGTTTATAATATTAATCCTTTGGTTTAATATAAACCATTGGGTTTATAATCATGGTCAACCATGGTAAACAGTTTTCTAATGTTACATTGTGATCAAGATTTTCTTAATACACAAATCAATAATTGTCAACAATGATAAACCATTCTCAACCGTCGTTTACCATTTTCAATCATGGGAAACTATGGTCCAATCTCACATTGTGAAAAATATTGTCTCAATATGAAAATGAACCATCGTCTAACATTACATTGTGATAGAGATGGTCTCAATATGAAAATCAACCATGGTAAACCATGGTAAACTTGTTTATCTTAGAGTTTATAATATTTATCTTAAGGTTTATATACGTTGGGTTTATAATATTAATCCCTCGGGTTCATAATCTCTTGGGGTTTTAGTATTAAACCCTTCAGTTCATTATTCATCAGGTTTGTAATATTAATCCTTTGGTTTAATATAAATACTTTGGGTTTATAATCATGGTCCAACTTCACATTGTGACAAATATTATCTCAATATGAAAATCAACAATGGTTAACCATTGTCAACCATGGTCAATAATGGTAAAACATTATGAGTTGTCCTCAACCATTGTCAAACATGGTCTAATGTCACATTATGAAAAAGATTGTCTCAATATGAAAATCAACCATGTTTAACCATGGTCAACAATGCTCCAAAGTCACATTGCGACAAGTTTGTCTCAATATGAAAATCAACCATGGTGAATCATTGTTAACCATGTTTATTTTAGGCTTTATATATCTTGGGTCTATAATAGTAATCCCTTGGGCTTTTAGTATTAACTCGGTTCATTATTACATTTGTTTTATAATATGAATCCCTTGAGCTTATTAATCTAAGGGTTCATATACCTAGGGTATAATATTATTCATAGGGTTTATAATATTAATCATTGAGCTTAACATAAATCCCTTGGGTTTATAATCATGGTCAACCATGGTCTCAATATGAAAATAAACCATGTTCAACCATTGTTAACCATCATCAAACATAGTCAATCATGGTCAACCATGGTCCAATTTCACATTCTGACAAAGATTGTCTCACTATGAAAATAAACAATGGTGAACCATGGCCCAACGTTGCATTATGACAAAGATTGTGTCAATATGAAAATCAACAATGGTAAACCATGGTCAATCATGTTTATTTTAGGGTTTATAATATGTATCTTAGGTTTTATATACTTTGGATTTATAATATTAATCCATTGGGTTTAATATTATTCCCTTGGGTTTTTAGTACTAATCCCTTAGGTTTATTATTCACTTGGGTTTTTAGTATCAATCTCTTAGTTATCATAATATAAGGGTTCATATTCTTGGGGTATAATATTATACGTAGGGTTTATAATATTAGTCCCTTGGGTTCAATATAAATCTCTCGAGCTTATGGTCTAATATCAGTCCCTTGGTTTAAATATAAATCTCTTGGGGTTTAATATTTAGGTTTATAATCCCCGGATGCGGGTGCCACAGATCAGGGGGAGGACGCGCCACCTGGCCCCCACGTGATAGCACATGCCACACCCCATGCAGCATAACTACCCAAGCCCGGTCGCCGTCATCTCGAATTCAAGTCGGGGAGGTAGCTCTGGGCAGTTAATGCGGCCATGGATTGCAGTAAAGTAAGAGCCGAGGGATGGTTCCAGAATGGTTTGGGTTATTTATCTCTGGTCGAGGTTGGCTCCTTGCCATTGTTCAGTGATTTACACAGTCGGTTTGGGGTCTGGTCACCTTATGTTAGGCAGTGGGGGCACGCCTGGTACTGGCTGGGTAGAGCACCACCTCAGGTCACCCTCAACCTGGTTATTCCCACAGAGCACAGAGGCCCAATCACGGAATTGTGGTGGGAGAATTGGGAAGAGGGAAGGTGGCGGACCGAGGTTGAAGGAGGGAAGGTGGCGGATGTCGAAATTCCTGGACGAGTGGCGAACGAATTCACCATGGCTCGGCTCCGCCATAGACAACCATGCCGAAGAGGCAGGGGCTCAAGCAGAGGTCGCGGATGAGGGCAGGCTGTCTGGGAGCATCACCACTGCTGCTGCCAATTCTGCCACCGTCGAGCCGGATTTTCTCCTCTTCAGGCCGAGCAAGTCGTGGAGGTCAGCGGGGCGAACATGGAAGGTCCAGCCCTTCCAGCATTCGGGTCTGTTGTCTTTACCCTGGGGAGGCTGGGAGACTCTCAGGGGATCAACGCGCACATCTCTGTGCTCTTCACAAGAACCCTAGAAGCCGAAGGTGAAGGCTCTCCATCTGCAGGGGAAGCTCCTCACCCAGACATTCCTTGTCAAGAAGTGCCATTGCCTCCTCCTGCAACCAAAGCCACTTCCTCAGGTAAGGCTGCCATGGAGGACCCTTCCTCATCCCAAGCAGCAAGGGCTCGCGACGTGGCCAAATGGGCTGCAATGTGGGAGGGCATACCTGAAGGGCTCGGTTGGTGCGAGATCATGGAGGAGAAGCCACCCGCGGATGAGCCACCAGCTCAAGCGCGCCCCTGACTCGGCGCTCCTCTCCCTTCTCAGGTCCTGCTTCTGCTTCATTTTGATTTGTCATAGTATGGGTATCTACTCGCTCTGGTTTAATGTTATTCTGGGTCACAGTCCTTTTTGTAAAGTCTGTAGCGCGGGTGACTGTCTGCGCGTCGGCTCTTGGTCATGTCAGTTCTTGGCCAGGTCGGTTAGTGGTCTTTTCAGTAGAGACAAAGTAGAATGCCCCTGCGAGGGCGTGTTAAGTTTTGCGGCAAGGGCCTGTAATTTTGTTGTTCCGGGTTCACTCCAATGAACCTGTAGGTCATCCTGAAGTTTTAAGGTCACTTGGATCCCCTGCGTGGGAGTTTTTTGAACGATTCTATCTGAACCATGGCTTCTCAGCTGGCCATGGAATCCACGATATTTCCCGCTAAAATGCATGTAATTTTTACTATGTACATATAATAGAATCTTAGTCTTTTTACCGAGAAAAAATATTTAGGTTTATAATATTGGCTTTAATATTAGGGTTTATAACAACAAGTTTAATAACATGGTTTATAGTACTAGCTTTATAATATGATGCTTTTAATATTAGATTTATCATATAGCGTGCTTAAGATATATAGATTAATATACATGGTTTATAATTATTAATAATCTCTTGATCTCAGAGTTTATATACTTTGGGTTTATAATATTAATCCATTGGGTTTAATATTATTCCTCTCGATTTATAATTCATTGGGTTTTTAGTACTAATCCATTGGATTTATTATTCACTCGGGTTTTTAGTATCAATCTATTAGGTATATTAATCTAGGGGTTCATATTCGTGGGTTATAATATTATTAATAGGGTTTATAATATTAGTCCCTTGAGTTCAATATAAATCTCTTGGGCTTATGGTTCAATATTAGTCACTTGGGTTAAATATAAATCAATTTTGGCTTTATAATATTGGGTTTAATATTAGGGTTTATAATAACAGGATTATAACCGATTTTAAAGTACTCGGTTTATAATATGAGGCTTATAATATTAGATTTATAATATAGTGTGCTTAATATATAGATTTTAATATACATCGTTTATAATTATTAATAATCTCTTGGGTTTATTAATTTCAGGTTTTAAAGTTCTCAGTTTATAATATGAGGTTTCTAATATTAAATTTATGATATAGTGTGCTTAATGTTGGGTGTGGAGCCTGGTTATCTTTTGTATTCAAAGGTCTCAGCTGGATGTATACACCAGGAAGACCGTACACCCTTCCATGAGGGGGGGTGTGTAGGGGACTTGTCCCTCCCGCAAGGGTTCGCGGGGGCCAATCCCCCCTGACTGGGTGGTTCGAGGGCCAGCGGTCCCCACTGCCCCCGGAGCTAAAAAATAGATGTAAAATTGCCTTGCAAAAGTGTAGCAATTTCTAGTCAATTTGGGCCCTTCATTAAGCGGATGATCTGACACTAGAAGTTATGTTTAGTTTATGGTTTTTTTCCCTAGAAGGCAACCCCTCACTACATATGAGGGAATTTTATTACGTCTATGTATATCTGTATTCTAAGTGAGGAAGAGAGAGGATATTGAGAGCGAAGGGGGTGTTACAACGGATCTGCTATAGGTTGTATCTCTTCAGTTTGCTGGATAATATAATAAAAGAAGGACTGACTATTTCTCTGTGGATGTAGCCCAAACTGAGTGAACAATGTATATTTGTGTCTGTCTTGCTTTATGTGTTTTCTGCGTTTATAGTTCTGCAATATTTTATGTGTTCCATTGCTCTATAATATATAATTTTCTAACACTTAAGATATAGAGTTTAATATACATGGTTTATAATTATTAATAATCTATTGGGTTTATTAATTGCTTAGGTTTATAATATTAATCATAAGGGTCTATAACCTTATTCCCTTGAGTTGACTAATCACTTGAGTTTATAATATTTATCCCAAGAGTTTATGATATTTATCCCTTCTCTTTTTAATATTAATTCTTTAGGTTTATAATATTAATCGCTACGACTTATAATATTAATAGTTCTTTGGGTTTATTAATCCCTTGGGTGTATATATATATATATATATATGGTCCATATATTCCTAATATAGAAAATGATATTGATAAATATATACTAACCATAACATAATAGTGAGAGATAAATAAGTACTATTAAGAATAAGTAATTGCTATTATTATGTTATATGTTAATTATATTATAGTTTGAAATATGTGTGGTTGTTATTATTTATATTTTTATTAAGAATCATATATAGTTAGCCTTTAATTAATAAGATATACCTTATAATTATTAATGTGGTTGATATATGCTTATAGGTGTATATCAAGAGTATTGGTAAACATAGTTGTACATGTGCTTTATATACTCCTAGTAACATATATCAACCACATTAATAAATATGATTGTTGACGCAGGAGCATCCAGCTAAGGCACCATGACCGGGTGTTGGTCTCTGCTAGGTTGGAGAGTTGAATTAACATAATGTTTGTCTTATATGTTTAGTATGTCATAGTAAGAGGTAGGATTTTGTTTTTATCTTAATCTCTGTATTAGTAAAAGGTAGTTTGGTCGGTTATGGTTATTTACTTGTCTGTATTTAATAAACCGAAGATTAATAGTTAACTTGTCATTTTAAGAGAAAAAGACAAATGTGTCTAAATGTAAAATCTTGTCATAAAAGCAGAAGCAAATACTTAATAGTTATGTAACTATAAGGTCTACAATTGAAGGTAACTGCATAGTTTCATTAACTGTAGACAAAATCATATAAATGTAACAATCAAAATCATGTATAGGGTTCAACGTTTCTTTGCATTCAAGTGATAATAATAACAGAGCAGACAATTCAATCCATATGTATGTCTAATTATATTTTCATTTTTCTTCCTAACTCACTAAACATCCGAATAGACAATACGATGCTCATAGACCAATTCAGTTAATTCTTTTTGTTTTCCTGAGAAGACAGTCCAGACAGAAAGACATAAATGAAAATGCCAAAACAAGGGATTGTATTTCTATAGAAGAAAACAACATTGAATAGACAGGAACGAACACAACTAAGTACCAGAACAAGTAAAGCACCTACAAGCTACACGAGAACTTTTAATTTTGAAATCGACCATCGAATAAATTCGTAGAACAACCATCGAAGTTTCTTGTTCGTGGAAAAGCATACAAGCACAGTTGCAAAACGACAATTGAAGTTCGAAGGCATAGAACCCGGACTGAAAAGCACGACAACCTATTCATATCATTAAAACTCAGGTAAATTGAAACCGATTTTCTTTCCTGAAAGTTTCCTTCGAAATTACAAAAAGAAATGTATGAGAATATACAATAGAAATGCAAAACAAGTCACGGACAGTGATATAAACCACTAGTCGACAAACCCTAGGTGAGGGTTTTGAGAACTATTTCCATACATAAAAAGTTAGAGCCAACAATCACCAAAATGAGAAAGCCTAAAGATAACAAAATGGCCAACACGTTGGCTACAATTGAAAGCCATATCATCTAAGTATCAAGGGGAGACAAACCCTCATACCGATAGGCCTGTTCTAAAGACAAGACAGAGACTGAAGACAATTTACATTAGCAGCGCCTACCGGACAGAGACTGAAGTGTTCGTTCCTAACATATCCAACCATAAACCCCGACACCTGCAGAGTAGCAAATACACAGGCGTCAGCGCAAAATTGACCGAGGAAAACGTAATTACAATGCATGAAAACAAATAAACAGAAGACACATTCACCATACCTGAAGGATTTGCAGTGAGAATAGAGGACGAGTCTTCAACCCACGAGTTCTAGCCAACGGCTGAGACAAAAGGAGTAGCTACATTAGAAATAGGGGAACGAAAGTGGCAATTTGAATCAAGGAGAGAAAAGGCTACCTGCATTGAAGCTGAAGTCCAGAGAACGCCATTGTCTCAAGCCGTCAGTACATGCCAACCACTAAGTTTCTCAAACAAGACAACACCATACCAATCCACGAGCTCAAAGAATGAAAACTAGTTGAGACAATAACTGAAAGGGCACAGAAAACCACTTACCCAGGCGGTGGTAGAAACATTCTCGGTTGCCCAGCGAACTAGAGCCAAAGATCTTCCACACATGTATAAATGAAATAAGCATGAGGGTCATACAGTCAGACGACAAACAAACCAGAAGGCACACCCATATGTTGCAGCGCAGCTGCATACCTAACCAACAAAACCATACCAGAGCAACCCTCGGCGACCACAAGCCAAATGGCTGAATGAGTGGCAGAGGAGGAGTTTTGGCAAACCAAGAAGCTGAAAACACGCTCGAGGTGAGTACACAACATTGATTGCAAAATAAATGCCATCTATCACTCTCCAGAAATATCTGAGGGCATTGGTAATCACACATTAATCCATAGTTGAAGCAATTTCTAATCATTTAATTATTGATAGTCCGAATAGTGTTGGGTTGGTCCCATCATAGTGGTATCAGAGCCGAATTTTGTTTTTAAGGTCAGTTAGAGAAATGGAGGTAGGAAGGTGAGGTTGTGGCAAAGGTGTTTGAAGAGTAGTGGAGGAAGGACTGAGAGAGGAGATCAGGATTCTTACTACCCGTTTGGAGGTAGTAGAGGCAGGGAGAAGAAGAGATCCAGAGATAGGCGATGAAAACGAAGAGGAAGATGAAGCGACAACAGATGGATCAGATGGCGAGGCCCCAGAAGTGACACTATTGAGATCTGCTTTAGTGGCAAGTAGTAAACCTAAACTAGAGCTCACAAATTGTGACGACAACCTGTCCATAGAGGTTCTATTGGATTGGATCAGCGAGCTGAATAAATATTTCGAGTGTGAGGAGGTTAGTGAAGACTGCCGAGTTAAGTTTGCTGCGATGAAGTTGAAGGGACACATGGCCCTATGGTGGGACAGTGTCCAAACGGAGAGAATGAGATTGAACAGGTTGTCGATCAGAACCTGGTCAAGGATGGTGGCAAAGTTGAAGGGTAGATTTCTGCTGAAAGACTATCAGATTGCGTTGCACAGACAAGTGCAGAATCTAAAATAGAAAGGAATGACGATGAGGGACTACACTGAGGAGTTATATTGAGTGAACCTAAGAGCCGTATATACAGAGGATACCTTAGAAAAGATAGCCAGGTACGTAAACGGTTTAAGACTAGAAATTTTAGATGAAATTAGTATTCTGTCTCCAAAGAACATTGAAGAAGCATATCAGAGTGCAATGAAGGTTGAAGAGAAAATTACTAGAAGGAAAAATTCCAGGAGAGGATGAGGAGTCGGCAGGGGAAAAGGCCAGTCATATGGCAAAGGGTGAACTACTAGTAATAATGAGAAAGGTAGCAGTTCTAGAGCTTCTGCATCAACAAACAAAGGTGATAATGCGAGAGGTGGTAGGCCATACCAGCGAGCCAGGGGAAATGGCTAAGGTAGAGGAGGTGGTTATCAATGTTACAGGTGTCATAAATGGGGACATAGATCATTTGAGTGTCGAGAGGCAGACAAAGCTGGACAGAGGGGTGCATATGTTGCAAAACCAGAGGAAGCATAGGCACCTCCCTAGGAAGCAAAGAATGCTCCAAAAATAGGGGAAGCCTTGGTGCTGAATAAGGTGTTATTGAAACCAGCCAAGGAAGCCACCGAACAAACACAGCGGAAGGCTTTGTTTAGAACAGTTTGTAAATCACATGGTAAGTGTTGTAAGCTAATTATTGACAGTGGTAGTACGGATAACTTAGTGGCTACAAAGATGGTGCAAAAGTTGGAGTTGAAGCGATTGAAACATCCCACCCCTTACAAAGTTTCATGGCTGCAAAAAGGCCATTAGTTGCTAGTGGATGAATAGTGCGAGTTGGAGCTTCAAATAGGAAGATATAAGGATAAAGTGATTTGTGACATCATTCCGATGGATGTATGTCACATACTACTAGGCAGGCCATGGCAGTATGACAGAAAAGTGGTACATGATGGATTGACAAACTGTTATAAGTTTGTTAAGGATGAAATCAAGCATACGCTTGTGCCCATCAAAGAGGAAGGGACAAGAGGAACAAGTGAGCTAAGAGCATTGTTGGCTAGCGGAAAACAGTTTCTGAAACAAGTTGAGGACAGTGAGATGGGTTATGTAGTTGTAAAAAGAGCAAAAACAGTGTTGTTACATACAAAGGCATCAGATTTACCCCCATAAATTCAGTAGATTTTGCAGGAATTTACAGACATAGTGGTGGATGACTTGCCGGATAAACTGCCCCCCAAAAGAAGCATAAGTCATCATATTGACTTCATAAAATGAGCCAGTTTGCCAAACAAGGTAGCATACTGAATGAGCCCCAAGGACACTGAAGAGATTAGGAAGCAAGTGCAGGAACCGCTAGACAAAGGATTGATAAGGGAGAGTTTGAGCCCTTGCACAGTTCCAATGGTTCTCGCTCCCAAGAAAGGAGGAGAGTGGCAGATGTGCATAGACTCGAGGGCCATCAACAAAATCACCATCTGGTACAGGTTTCCACTTCCACTTATGGACGACATGATGGATTGTTTAAGCGGGGCAGCATATTTTTCTAAGATAGACTTGACGAGTGGGTATCATCAGATTCAGATACGAGAGGGGGATGAATGGAAGACAGCATTTAAGACGAATGAGGGATTGTATGAATGGCTGGTCATGCCATTTGGACTAAGCAATGTGCCCAATACATTTATGCCATTAATGAATGAGATGTTGAAGGAATACATCGAAAAATTTGTGATAGTGTACTTGGACGACATACTAATTTTGAGCAGGACAACGGAGGACCACCTTCGACATGTTCGGAAAGCGCTGGAAAAATTACAGTGGAACAAACTACTGATAAATCTAAAGAAATGTACTTTTCTGCAGAAGGAATTGATATATTTGGGCTTTGTAATAGCAGAAAACGAACTGAAGATGGATCTGGAGAAGATCGTGGTGATAGTTAATTGGCCATCTCCGAAAAGTTTATTTGGGGTATGTAGCTTTCATTGATTAGCGAGTTTTTACCAGAAATTCAAAAGAAATAATAGTGAAATTTGTGCACCTATGTTGGACACCATTCAAAAGGCTAGTTAGCCTTTTCGATGGATGGATGCAACGGAGAGAAGTTTTCAGCGATTAAAGAAAAATATCACAAAGAGGTTGATCCTGAGACTGCCAGACTTCAAGAAGATTTTTCAAGTTCATTGTGATGCTAGTGGTACAGCTATTGGGGCTGTACTTAGCCAGGAGGATAAACCTATTCCATTTTTCAACGAGAAGCTAAATGAAAGCGGACATAAATATTCGTCCTATGACAAGGAGTTCTATGTTGTTATACAGGCATTAAAACACTGGAGGCATTATTTGCTGGGAAACGAATTTGTGTTGTTTTCAGATAATTCTGCACTACATTATGTAATGCAACAACACAAGCTGAATCACAAACATGCCAGGTGGGTGGAATATTTGTAGAGTTTCACCTTCGTGTTGAAACACATCAGCGGGCAGGCCAACAAGGTGGCAGATGCACTGAGTACGAGAACTTTACTTCTGTAGGAGAGTACTGTGCAAGTGCTAGGTTTTGAGCACTTGAAAGATTTATATTAGGCAAACACAGATTTTAAAGAAGCCTATGAGGCATGCCAGAATCCCTCGGTTTGAGATAACAGTCCATGGTTGGACTACAACTTGCAAGAGAAACTGTTCTTTAGAGGAGGACATTTATGCATTTTTGACTGCTCGATGAGGGAGAACATTATTCGAGAGAAACACAGTGGAGGTCTAGCAGGACATTTTGGCATAGACAAGACACTCGAGCAGCTCAGTAATTTCTACTTTTGGCCAAAGATGCGAAGGGATATACAACGATTTGTGACCAGATGTAAAGTGTGCCAGTTGGTGAAGGGTTACAGTTAGAACACGGGACTGTACACACCGTTACCTGTTTCAGGCAGGCCATCGGACTCTGCTAGCTTGGACTTTGTCTTGGGTCTACCTAAGACACAGCAAGGTTATGACTTGGTGATGGTAGTAGTGGACAGATTCTCGAAGATGGCGCATTTTATCCCTTGCAGAAAAACCAGTGATGCCACTCATGTGGCCCACTTGTTCTTCATGGAGATTGTCAGCTACATGGGTTGCCTAAGTCTATTCTTTTGGACAGGGATGTGAAGTTTACAGGGCACTTCTGGTGCACCATGTGGAAGAAAATGGATACGCAGCTGAGTTATAGCTCCGCTTATCACCCACAAACCGACGAACAAACAGAAGTGGTAAACAGGAGTCTGGGAAACCTACTACGAAGCTTGATTGGTGAGAATTCGCGGATGTGGGATTGAGTGCTTGCACAGGCAGAGTTCGCTTATAACGACTCGCCTAATCGCAACACAGGCTACAGCCCATTTCAGATCCTGTACGGCATGCATCCTCGTAGAGTGCATGAGTTGTACGATCTTGGACTACAAGAAAGGCGAAGCGCAGATGGAGAATATTTCGCTAACACGATGAGGGATTTGCATGAGCAGGTGAAAATTAAATTGCAGGATAGTAGCCAAAAGTATAAACAACAAGCAGATTTGAAAAGAAGGGAAGTAAAGTTCAACATAGGAGATGAAGTCCTCGCGCATTTGCGCAAGGAATGCTTTCCTAAAGGCACATACAATAAGCTGAAATATAAGAAGATAGGTTCCTGCAAAGTCCTCCAGAAATTTTCAGTGAATGCCTATGAGATACAGTTGCAACTCGGAATAGGCATTTCGTCTATCTTTAATGTAGCAGACTTGTTCCCTTACACTGTTCACCCAAAAAAAGAGGAAGAAGACAGAACCACACAGCCTACATGGAATACCCAGGATGGAGGAGAAGCTTGGATGAGATAGATGCCTTACGTTCAGCCTCCCGAGATTGAGAGCATTCTCGACACTCAGGTGGCCAAAAAAACTTGGCAGAAAGAATATCTGCAATACTTGGTCAAGTGGAAGAACCGTCCTATTGAGGACAGTTCGTGGCTTGATGCCAGGCAGATTGAACAGACAGGTTCTTCAGTTGAGAAGCTCATGGCCCGAAGCCATGATTTCTTTTTGCCTCGGGAGCCTGATGCAGGGGCATCCAGCTAAGGCACCATGACCAGATGTTGGTCTCTGCCAAGTTGGAGAGTTGAGTTAACATCTTGTTTGTCTTATATGTTTAGTCTGTCAGAGTAAGAGGTAGGATTTTTTTTTGATCTTAATCTCTATATTAGTCAAAGGTAGTTTGGTCGGTTAGGTTTATTTACTTGTCTCTCTTTAATAAACCGAAGATTAATAGTTAACTTGTCATTTTAAGAGAAAAAGACAAATGTGTCTAAATGTAAAATCTTGTCATAAAAACAAAACCGAACACTTAATAGTTATGTAACTATAAGGTCTACAACTAAAGGTAACTACACAGTTTCATTAACTATAAACAAAATCATATAAATGTAACAATGAAAATCATGTAGAGTGTTCAACATTTCTTTGCATTCAAGTGATAATAATAACAGAACAGACAATTCAATCCATCTATCTATCTAATTATATTTTCATTTTGCTTCCTAGCTCGCTAAACATCCGAATAGACAATACGATGCTACCAGACCAATTCAGTTAATTCTTTTTGTTTTCCTGAGGAGATAGTCCAGACAGTGAGATAGAAATGCAAATGCCAGAACAAGGGTTTGTATTTCCATAGAAGAAAACAACACTGAATAGATAGGAACAAATGCAACTAAGTACCAAATCAAGTAAAGCACCTACAGTCTACACGAGAACTTTTAATTTCGAAATCGACCATCGAATAAATTCACAGAACAACCACCGAAGTTTCCTCTTCATGGAAAAGCGTACAAGCACAATTGCAAAACGACAATTGAAGTTCAAAGGCGTAGAACCCAGACTGAAAAGCACGACAGCCTATTCATATCATTAAAACTCAGGTAAATTGAAACCAATATTCTTTCCTGAAAGTTTCCTTCGAAATTACAAAAATAAATGTATGAGAATATACAGTAGAAGTCCAAAACAAGTCACGGACAGTCATATAAACCACTGGTTGACAAACCCTAGGTGAGGGTTTTGAGAACTGTTTCCATACATAAAAAGTTATAGCCAACAATCACGAGAACGAGAAAGCCTAAAGACAACAAAACAGTCAGCACACTAGCTAAAACTGGAAGCCATATCGACTAAATATCAAGGGGAGACAAACCCTCATACCCACAGGTCTATTCTAAAGACAAGACAAATACTGAAGACAATTTACATTGGTAGAGCCTACCAGACAGAGATCGAAGTGTTCGTTCCCAACATATCCAACCACAAACCCCAACACCTGCAAAGGAGCAAATACACAGGTGTCAGCGCAAAATTGACAGAGGAAAACATAATTATAGTGCATGAAAACAAATAAACAGAAAACACATTCACCATACCTGAAGGATTTGCAGTGAGAATAGAGGACGAGTCTTCAACCCACAAGTTCTAACCAACGACTGAGACAAAAGGAGCAGTTACGTTAGAAACAGGGGAACGAAAGTGGCAATTTGAATCAAGGAGAGAAAAGACTACCTGCATTGAAGCCGAAGGCCGGAGAATGACATTGTTTAGAGCCCTGAATGCATGCCAACCATTGAGTTTCGCAAACAAGAAAACACCATACCAGGCCATGAGCTCAAAGAACGAAAAGTAGTTGAGACAATAACCGAAAGGGCATAGAAAACCACTTACCTGGGCGGTGATAGAAACATTCTCTGTTGCCCAGCGAACCAGAGCCAAAGAACTTCCACACATGAATCCAGTTGAAACACTTTACAATCATTTAATTATTAATTTATTAATAGTCCAAACAATGTTGGGCTGGTCCATCCATTGTGCTAATAATTAGAATTTCGAAAACACTGAAACAAAACTTACACTTATTTCTCATTTTTTCTTTTTGGTTTTGTACCTTTCAGATTTCAAAAAAAATTACACTTATGTTTTATTGTTTCTTTTTGGTTTTATACCTTTCAGGGTTCAGCACAAATTTCAAAATGTTAAAGCACCTCTAGTCCATCCTCAAGTAATTAACCAAAATTTCGTGCAGATGATACGAATCTCATTTAATTTACCAAATGCCCTCTTCCAATGGCTAACGAGCATAAGGTATTTATTTAGAGAAATGGAGAGGAGATATTTTGAAAATCGTGTACAATTAGAAGGCACTAAATAATGTAATTAACAAATTTTACTAATTGATTCAGAGGCAGAGGCAGGCAGTGTGTCCTTGCCCCATGCGGAAAAGAAACAAATTCCTCTCGAGCGAAGTAACGTTCTAAAAAACAGTCCGCCGTTGGTTGGTGAAAGCTTCTTTCGCATAAAGAGAGCCCTCAATAAAGAAGTTATTAATTATTAATTGGTTATTTCTTCAGCCCTTTTTTTTTTTTAATTGAAATGAAATGAATTGTCTTTTATGGACAATTGCAAAAATAAAATGTATTTACAAAGAAATTAGTATTATAAAGTTAGTTAATTAATTTAAATATCAGAAATAAAATTTAAAAAAATTATCAAATTATTTTTAAAATTATAAAAAAAAAAATATTAACATTTTCCCATACACATTTACTACAAAACGAATGCTATAATCCTGATAAAGCAGTGAATAAAAATATGAAATTACATCTTCTTTACGCACAGCGTACCAATGAGGCCGATTTATGTTTCCTTATAGTAGATTGTTCCCCATTATAACTTTACTTTTACTACCAACCTTTATTTTTAATCCGGGTCATATAAAAATAGAAGTTTTTTAACGGGCGTTTGTAATTACGGATCTTGTTCCATCGTTGAGCGCGCTAAGTTGATTCTTTTTATCTTTTATTCTGTGTAAGTACTTTAAAATGAAAAATAATATATTATTTATTCTGTTTTGTATATTAAAATTAATATTTATAAAAATTTTATTTATTTTATATTTATAGTTTAAATAACAAAAAAATATCAATAATTTACAATATAGAAAGTATTTAAACGATTAGAACTAAAATACAGTAAATTGGCTGCGAAACAAATGTAGAATAACAAGCACTTAATAGCAAAGATACGAGTAAATAACATTCCTAAGCAATCATATTTGAAATAAAAAAGAGAGCCATCCAGATAAGAATTAATTACAGGAGTTTTCTATAAAATGTTTGTTAATTTTTTTATTGTAATTTATGCTCTAATTTATTTAAAATTTGGTAAAAAAAATTGGAATCTTAAATTTGTAAAATCTCTGTAATTTAATTGTTTGGATTTTTTTCAAGATGCTAGATCCAAAATACAGTTAAAATTTAATTTTAAACTTATAAAAATAAAAGTAAAAGGTCAATAATAATTTAAACGACACTAAAAGAATTCCACCATAATCGGGAATCTTTAAAAGCTAGGCGCTGAAGACATCCCAAAATGGCAATCTGTAAAGGCTAGGCCCAAAAAAAATCCCGAAATGGGGATCATATAAATGCTGGGCCACAGAAATAACGGAAATCAAAATGAAAACTGTTCGTGAGTGAACGACAACGTTACAAATGCCTCTCCCATTGTTTTTGTGTTTTATTCTTACCCAGACGAAAATTTCACCTAAACATTTCGCAAGTTCTTTAGTAGTCTTGAACAGCCACATATTTATTAATTAGTCTAATTTAATATTGTCGATATATCTTGTGGCATTATTTTTTTTAATTAATGGTTTAGTATAAATATTCGTTTTATAAAGTCAAATATTGATGTTATGTTCTTTTAATCGAATAATTTGTATGATAATTTCATAAATATATTGAAAAAT
>APFE030579762.1:124326-150188 GCA_000404065.3 Pinus taeda
GTCAAGAAATCTAATCATGGGAGAGATTACAATTTCAGGGGTGAATTAATAATCAAAATCTTATTCCATATATTTAAAAAACATCTATCACCGCCAAATAAAAATGGCTTTCCTTACAAAATTTATAATTTTGTTTAGAAGGCGATATTCTGGCCACAATCTGGTGAAAAAAAGTCAAGAAATCTAATCATGGGAGAGATTACAATTTCAGGGGTGAAATTCTAGTCAAAATCTTGTAAAAAAAATTCAAGAAATTTTATGTGAGCATTTAAATTGTTTTTTAATGGTAGAAATGGATTAGCACCATGAAAAAAACTTTGGAACACCAAAAATTTTAAGCTTAACAGTTGTAACCAAAATTTCCAAAATTTTTTGCCAAATCTTTTCAAAATCGTAGTTTCCTAAGATTAAATATTTGGAGCTAATCATGAAGCAAGTAACACTCAACCTTCCGCCAGCCCTTTATCACCATTTCCTCTCTTCCTCTCCTCCACCTTCTAACCATCGGCCGGTCCATCTTCTGAAATGGAAGCTAAGGTGAGGGGGAAATTAACGATCACCCTGGATCCGCGAATTTTGAAGACAGCGCGATCATATGCGAGAGTAGCCTCGTCGATAGTTTTGAAAGTACCCAGCCATATCCTAGCCCCCTTCCTTGTGGGGTCCCTTATTTCAGCCGCGAATTTTCGCCATGGCCGCCGCATGACTCCTCTATAGTGTCTGGTATCAGAGAGCAGAGACTCAAACTCAGAACTCAACAACTTACCTTCATTCGCTGATTAAACAGGTATTTATACATGACAGAGAAAGTTCTTGAGTTCGATGGGGCGATGGCTACTTCAGGAAGCTTTCCCATTTGTCAATGGATTCTAGAACCTACATTTAAAATTTATGTTGAATTCTAGCTGCTATAATAATGTGGGTAGTTGGAATTAGTTCCTTCCAACACTCCCCCTTAATGCCAACCATATAACAAATATATAAGACACTGTTAAACATACTCTTAATTGATATGCTTGCTGGTCTAAGTCTCAGCTAGGCTTACAACATAATTTGGATTTTCTACAATGCACAACTTACTTCTACACATTTCAAATTTAGCCTTTCCAAGAGGCTTGGTGAATATGTTAGCCACATTTGCATCTGTATTACAATATGATAAGTCAATTTCTTTTGATTCCAATTTTTCTCTTACAAAATGATGTTGTGTGTCAATGTGTTTTGTCCTTGCATGATATATAAGATTGTTTGCCAACTTGATAGTGCTTTGATTGTCACATCTGATTACTATAGGTGCTTGTTGTGTTTCTCCAACATCTTCAAGTATCCTCTTAAGCCATACTTCTTCACAGGTAGCACTGCATAAAGCTTTATACTCAACTTCAGTTGATGACAATGAAGCAGTTGGTTGTTTCTTACTGCTCCATGATATTAGTCCTAAACTAATATTGAACACGTATCCAGTAGTAGATTTCCTATCATCTTGATTTCTAGCCCAGTCAGAATCAGAATAACGTGCCAATTCAACATCAAATTCATTAGTATACATAATACCAAAATTAAGTGTTCCTTTCAGATATCGAAGGACTTTCTTTGCTTCTTTCCAATGGTTTTCACAAGGCTTAGCCATGAATTGACTAAGTATGCTGATAGAATATGCTATATCTAGCCTGGTAGTGGTGAGATAGATCAGACTTCCCACCAGTTGACAATACATAGTTCCATTCACCTCTTTGGTTCCATCATCATTGCACAATTTGACATTTTGTTCTAAAGGAGTATATGTTGCCTTGCATTCAATCATATTGAACCTTTTAAGGACTTCCCTTGTATATTTTCTTTCTGTGATAGTGTCTTACAAGATTCCCTCCAAACTTCAACACCTAAACAATAATGCAATTCACCAAGATCCTTCATCTCAAATACATGTGACAACTGATTTTTAATTTCTTCAATCAACTTGCATGCATTTCCTATTATGATAAGATCATCAACATATATAGATATTTAAATCAACATTCTTGCCTTCATCTTCCTTGATGTACAAGTTAGGATCATTTTTGCTTCTCATAAAAGAAAGAATCAATTTTCACTTACCATGATCTTGGTGCTTGTTTCAAACCATATAAAGCTTTCTTTAACCTGCAAACCAGAATCTCCTGTCCCTGTTTTACAAACCCTTCAGGCTGAACTAAATAAACTTCTTCATTCAAAAATGCAGATTTGACATCTAACTGATGCATTTTCCAATTATATTTTGTAGCTAATGCACTCATGATTCTAATTGTGTTCAACTTAGCTACATGTGCAAAAATATCTTCATAATCAATTCCCTCCTTTTGTGAATATCCTTCTGCAACCAATCTAGCTTTATGTTTATCAATACTTCTATCAACATTAAATTTAGATTTATAAAGTCATTTGCATCCTATGGGAACTTTGTTTTTACGCAATTCTGTTAATTCCCATGTGTCATTCTTCATTATAGAGTTATATTCTTCATTCATTGCATCTCTCCATTCTTCATATTCTTTAGCTTCCTCATAGCTTGAAGGTTCTACAACATTCATAACAAGAGACATTAATGCATGATCTTTATACCTTATAGGTACCTAACTTTGACGTGATGACCTTCTTGGAGTTTTACTACTTTCATCTTTCTTTTGACTTTGTAGAGTCTCCTCTCCTCTCCTTGGAGTGTCATGACTGCTTGATGCTACTTACTCTTGAACTTGTACCTGTTCCTGTTCTTGTTCAACACTTGTATCTAATTTGACATAATCATCAATATCATGCCATACACTAGTATTATTTATTTTATCACCTTCATTTGCATTCTCATGAAACACCACATCCCTACTTGCAAGCAGTCTATGAGTACTGGGATCAAACAACTTGTATGCTTTCTGATTATCACAATAACCAATAAATATGCACTTAATTGACTTTGCATCAAGTTTTCTTCTTTCATCTTTTGGAATATGAGAAAATGCCTTGCAACCAAAAACTCTTAAATGACTCACTTTTGGTTTGTACCCATAAAACGCTTCAAAAGGTGTTTTAAGCTCTAAACTTTTGGTTGGACTCCTATTTTTCAAATAAACATCAATATTAATGGCTTCAACCCAAAAAACATTAGAGATATTTTTTCCCTGAAGCATACTATGTGCACATTCAACTAGTGTTCTGTTTTTCCTCTCAGCAACTCCATTTTGCTGAGGTGTATGTGGCACTGTAAATTGTTGCAAAATCCCATTGCCTTTACAATATTGATTAAATTCTCTTGATTTGTATTCTCCCCCCTGATGATATCTCAAAATTTTGATGTAATTACCAGTTTGTTTTTCTACCATACTCCTAAATTCTTTAAAATACTCAAAAACATCACTCTTCTTTCTTATGAAATAAACCCATGTATACCTAGATCTATCATCCAAAAAAATAAGAAAATACCATGCTCCACCAATAGATCTAGTTTGCATAGGTCCACATACATCAATATGAATTAATTCAAGTATTTCCCTTTGCCTTTCTTCTTTATGTATAGGAAATTCCTCCCTATGTTGCTTTCCAAGTACACATGCTTCACATTCAACATGATCATTCTTCAAGACAGGAAGACCTTCAACCATTGTGTTATTTTGAAGTAGCATTAAATCTTTGTGATTTAGATGTCCATACCTCTCATGCCATAAATCTACTATTGATATTGTTGTAGATGCCAATGCTTGATGACTTTTCCTGGTCACATCCAACTTATACAAGCCTCCAACTTTGGTTCCTGTGGCAATAACCTTGTACTCATCTTAAATGTCTTTCACTACACACTGTGATTTAACAAATTCCACCTTCAAATATTGGTCAACAATAGTAGAAACGGAAATTAAATTATTTTTGATACCAGGAACATACATCACATTATGGATCTGTCTCTCTTGTCCATTAGGCAAATTCACACCTATTACTCCATAACCTTGAACTTTAAGTGATCTGTTATCTCCTAGACAAACATATGTTCCATCAATGTTTTCATAATATTCATCAAACCAATCCTTAGTACAAGACATATGGAGTGATACACCAAAGTCAATGAACCAAGCATTCACATCATCATTTTCCGCAAACAATGCAGCATTAGAAACAAACAATTTAAGAATTTTAAATCCATCATTGATTGAGGTATCTTTGTCCACAAAGTTTCCATTATGACTTCTGTTCCTTTGCTTAGACTCATTATATTTCCTTTTATAACAATCTTTAGAATGATGCCCATGTTTGCCACAATAATAACAATCATCATTTCTCTTATGGATTGGAAATTTACACTGTCATACCTTTTTTTTTGCTTGAAACTTACCTCCTTTGTTCTTGTCCCATGGCTTTCTTCTGTATGGATATTTTCCCTTGTCTACCAATGCCAAATCTGAACTACTAGAGCCCAAATTAAAGCTCTTCATCCTCTCCTCCTCTTGTAGAAGAATTCCTGTGAATTCATCGAATGTAGGGGGTTTCTCTCTAGCTTAAAGACTTGAAACAAAAGTTTGATAATCTTGCACTAAGACATTTAATGGGATGGTGACTAAGTCGGTACTAGACACCTTTTCACCAATATCTCATAACTTATCACTTAAATCTTTGACACGAGATATGAAATTGCTTATATTTTCATTTGCTTCCATTTTTAGAAATAAAAGCTTAGTCTTCAAAAACAAGATCTGATTTGTATTTGTTATTTCATACAAACCCTTCAATGTATCTCATGTTTCTTTTGATGTCTTGCAATCTCTGATCTGAGGAATAATGTTGTCCTTTACAGACATACACAACAACAATTTTGCTTTCGTATCCCTTCTCTCCCAATCTAGAATAGAACCTGCAATAGTGGGTTTGGGCTCATCCACACTCACAATGGACCACAAATTATAACCTTCTAAAATAGTTAGTAACTTGAATTTCCAATTCACATAATTTCCTCCATCAAGTTTGGTGGATTCATTCAAATAAGTATCAGGAAACAAATTTGCCATGATGAATAAAAACTTTCTCCAATCACCAAAATGCCACCAAATCTAAATCCAAATGCACCAAATTTTACTAAATCTTAGAAAACTTTCACCACACATGCACCATACAAATATTTACTAACTCCTTTTCATTATTAAAAATTTCCATTTTTTTTTTTGTGAACTCAGATAGATAATTCCTTACGCTGTCTGTTACAACAATAATCTTCAATGGCGTGCTATGGGTATAGCAGAGTGATCTTAGGCGAACCCCGGAAATGATAGAATCACAACAGAAGACATTCCATAGACACATAAAAGTTAAAAGAAAACCCAATTTATCTTTAAACCCCTAGTAAAATGTTTCACATAGCCCACCACAATTGCATCCCAATTAATCCTAAAACACAGGGTACACCAAAGCTTTCAATAGAAAACATTAAACACTAGTGTAAAATAATTCATAAAAATCCATTTTCCTTTAAACCCTTTTAAAAGCACCAAACAACCACCACAATTCTAGCCCAAAGAAACCTTAAGCATCAGCCGCACCAAAACTTAAAAAAAAAAACCATCACACATGAGCATAAAATAGGGCATACCAGCATTGTTCAGAGAAAAAACTAGGTACCATACGAACATATTTTAACTTCAAAACAAATTTGAAGATTAGTTGGCATGCGATGGCAACTTTACACAACTTAGACCATGGCAATGGCAGAAAAAACTACTCAGCCACTTCAGCGAATGCAGCAGTGGTTTACTGGACGTCTGGGCTTTTCTAGTTTCTGTAGTTCGCCGATCTGGGCGTCTTCTGCAGTTCACAACATTGAGATAGCATTTGTGCATCTTCTAAATCAGAGTTAAAAAATCCTTTTATGTTCGATAGCATTTGTGCGATCTGGGCATCGAAAACACACACTCCATTAATACAAATATTCGAGAAGGAAATATATTATTGCAGTTGCAGTTCGCCAGTTCGCCAATCTGGGCGTCTGGGCTTTTCTAGTTTCTGCAGTTCGTCGATCTGGGCGTCTTCTGCAGTTCGCAACATTGAGATAGAATTTGTGCGTCTTCTAAATCAGAGTTAAAAAATCCTTTTATGTTCAATAGCATTTGTGCGATCTGGGTGTCGAAAACACACACTCCATTAATACAAATATTCGAGAAGGAAATATATTATTGCAGTTGCAGTTCGCCAGTTCACCGATCTGGGCGTCTGGGCTTTTCTAGTTTCTGCAGTTCGCCGATCTGGGCATCTTCTGCAGTTCGCAACATTGAGATAGCATTTGTGCGTCTTCTAAATCAGAGTTAAAAAATCCTTCTATGTTCGATAGCATTTGTGCGATCTGGGCGTCTTCTGCAGTTCGCAACATTGAGATTCTGGGCGTCTTCTGGGTGTCTTCTCCAGTTCGCCGATTTGGGCGTCTTCTGCAGTTCACCGATCTGAGCGTCTTTCTCTTTCCCTTACCGAAAACACACACTCCATTAATCGAGAGATCCCTTGATGAAGGCAAACTTACGAAACTGACAAATTGTTCGCTGCAGCACATTAAAACAATCTTGAAGGGTTTATCTTCCGCTTGGTTATCTTCCTGGTTCTTTGATCCTGAGGTCATTCACACCATGGTGTTCAGCTACCCAATCTGCGATCGTATCCTCGTGCTTAGCCGCCGTGATCTACAAGCGGAGAGATCCCGTGGATTTTCGTAATCTTTTGGAGGCAGCGGAATCAGATCTGGGGCTTGAGCAGCGGTTGGCATCTCCTCAGTATCTGCGGTTGAGTGGGACGTTCGTATCTCTTCAAATCCGCGGTTTGGCTTTCGATCTGGTGCAGATCTGCGTAAAATATGGCTTTGAGCTTCGCAAAAATAACTGGTGGCTCATCCGCCTCTGGAGGGTAATCTCCTACCCATATTGTGAGTGAAGCCCCAGCTCCTACTATCCAAGTGATCCAGGACTCAATCGATGAAGCTTTGAAGTTCTCCGAAAGTGCCCTAATTTGCCGGTTCAATGGTTTTTGGCCGCGGCTTATAGCACTCCACAATTGGATCTCGGAGGTATGGAAGCCTATCATTTCTGATGAAATTAATATCTACCCCTGTGCTAGAGGTTTCTTTATAGTAGATTTTGAAAATCCTGAAAGCAGACAATGTATTCTAGATTCCGGCCCTTGGTTTTGGGAAAAATCAGGCCTATTCATGAAGCCATGGAACCCATCATTCGATCCCTCTACAGCAGTGATAACCTCAACACCAGTTTGGGTGAGATTGCCAAGCCTACCCTTGCATCTCTGGAATCTCTCCTCGCTAAAAGCCATCGGAAATGCAATTGGGAAATTTTACTGCAGGTGCCCAGAAACAGAGGAATATGCCAGAACCACCTATGCACGCATCTGTGTGGAAATGGATTTCAGCGTCGGATTCCCAGCTGAAATAAACCTAACAAGTAAAGACTATGTGTGGAACCAGAAGCTTGATTATGAAAGTGTCCTCTTCAGATGTCGATCGTGCTTTGAGACGGGGCATCTAGCTAAAAATTGCCCAAAAGCCTCTGAGAAAAATTTTGCTAGAAAAAAACCACCACAGATCTACATGGTGGGAAGGAGCACAAAAAGAACACTACACTGTCATCAAAGAAGATTATTCTAGAGAAAAATCTGAGTCACAAGAAATGAAGGAAGAAGGAAACAACTCTCAAAGAAAGAAAGGAGAAAGCCTGCCCCAACAAATCAACAGTTATGAGGATTTGAATACCGCAGAAAATAAACCTTCATTTAACAGCAAAGCAGATCTCCTAAACCAAACTTCTCCGACTATAGATCGTGAAGCTAAGACACCAATGTCCCAAGAACCAGAAGAGATGAAGGAGATGCAAGACAAAGGAAGTTGGAAGACCGTAGAGAAAAGAAAGAAAGCTACAACACCAATCTCGCCAAGAAAGACGAGGAGCCAAACAAGTAAAAATTAAGAAAATTGTAGGTCCGATAGACCAATTTGGTCTCAGTGGACGTTAACCATCATCATCATCATCATCATGATATAAGTAATATTTATAATGTGTAAACTAATTTATGATATTCTAACATTTCAAAATTTTAATCTCTTTAAAGGTTTAAAGATACCTTTTAAATAATAAAAAATATTTATAATATGTTTAAATTATAGAATTTATAAGTTCCAGTATGCCACCAATCATTGAGCATGATGCTCAGTTCTCCGTCATGGACGAAGCGCGCTCTGCTTTTGCGGATTCGACTACCAAAGTATCCTACAAACGGACAGAACGTAGTGCCTATGATAAAAATATGTGCCAGGCTGGATACATAATTAACATTGCAGTTGTTTATAATGCGACTTTTTGAAAGCCTTTCCGGTCGGTTTTTCCGGTCAAAATCCGGCAGCAATTTATTGGAATCGCAAGTTTGATAGCTAGTTTATGCACAATCAAAGCGTCCCAAGGGTTTTTCAGGGTGCTGAATCTAAATATACAGTTAAAAAACCATTTTAACTGCAACAAATCAAGATTTAACCTCAATTTCGTCCGCCGGATTCCGTCACCGGAATCTCAAAAAGCCGCATTATAGACAACTCCATTAACATTACGACATTGCCTTCTTACACATTCCAAACACACTACATAGCATTGTAGTTCTTTTACGAGTTTATTATTAAAAGGATTTGATAAGAATCCTTGGGAGAGAAAATTACATAATTAACATTATGACATTGCCTTCTTACAGATTCCAAACACAATATATAGCATTGTAGTTCTTTTGGGAGTTTATTATCAAAAGGATTTGATAAGGATTTGAAAATTTAGGCATATGGGAGAGAAAAATTATGTATATGTTCTTGGATTTTACTAAGAGGATGGTGTAAATAAAAATAAAAGCAAGGTTATGGGATACATTTCAAGCTAAATATAAAACCAAGGTTATGAGACACATATTGCAAGTTTAACATTGAACAAAACATAGTGATGGGTATCACTAGTGATTAATTAATAATTGTGGAAACTCGCAAAGACATTGACAAAGATAAAGAGACAATAATTGACATTTTATTTATGAAAATAAAGGAAAAGAAGAGAAAAGGAAGATGAACAGTCACAAATTTGTATGAGAGCGAAATTGAAAGAAAATGAAAAAAATAGAGGTCTTAATAATAAATAAAAAGGCTTATGAAGATTAGTTCACAATTTTTTGTCAGTGCAGTTTTCAAGCTCTTTTCTATTCTCTCTCTCATACTCTTGCACAATTAAGTTTTCTTTGAGCACTCTTGGACGATTTTTGACATACTTTGGGTTTGAAGAAAGAGTATGAAGCGTGAGGGGAAAACGAGATCAATAGCTACAACAGATTTATTTTGCAGGTATCAAGTTCCATGTATGATTTAATTGCTAGTGGCAGGCATGGTGTATCTATGTGATTATTTGGTTTTTTTTTTTCATTGGCATGGATGATTGCCTAGATTGATAGTGGTTTTAGCCTTTCTTGTCATTTCCTAGATAGCCATGGTGTTGTGGATTTTCCCATTTGATTGTTTTTCTAGTTGCTGCTTATAATTCCTTATGGATGTAGGTTGGAACAAATGCTCTGGAAGCCCTGGAACAACTTGGGTTCAGTTACTAGTCCTGGAGCCTAAGTTGGAACAAATGCTCTGGAGCCATTGGTCGGTTGATACTAGTCCCTCGAGCTAGGTTGGAAAAAAACTCTGGAGCCCTGGAAGGATGTGGGTTGAGTTACTAGTTCCTTGAGCCCTTGACAACTTAGGTAGAGACCAATCTGGCAGGTGTTACTGATGTCTGACCGCGAGGTGGAATCTCTCTTTGAGTGTTGAGGTGGTTTCACCTTTGAAAACCCTAGTTTTGTTTTGTTTGGTTTATTCCTGTAGATCCTACATTCATGCTTGGAATATGGCACAGGGGTGATTGGTTGAAAGAGAGATTGTGTTTAGCACAATCTGTGGTCAGGTGGTACATGGAAGTCCCTGACTTGATTGGTATTTTCATATATTAATAAGAGATATTCTTCTATTTTCATTCATGCATATTTGTACCGATTATGTTGGTTCATATTATGGTTGAGTTGTCGTGGTTCCTATGCTAGTTATATACTGGTTTTTTATTGGTTACATGATGTATATTATTTATATGTCCTTTCATGAATGGTTTAGCTATTGATTTGTTGATTAATATAAGAACTAATAAGTGTTGTTGCAGCTATGCGGAGAGGGCATGGGGCCTTTTTGGTGATTCAACGATGAATCTCAGACTTTTATGATCAAATATGCATTCATGACATGTAGCTTACATGTATGCCATGTGTTTGACCAAATGTGTAGTGTCTTTTTGTCAGTCTAGGTCAACTTTTGAGTTGAGATTGAATGTTTAGCTTTGACATTGTGTCAATTATGATTCTCTCGTGAGCTTATTGAATTAATGAACACATATGTATTTATAGCCTACAAGTACTATGTACACAAACTGTTTGTATAAATGAGTAATTCAGACCTCTAACTTCCCGGGGTCATAACTTTGGCATACAATCTTTGTTTGACTATCATCACACCTCATTTTAAAGATGTCGACAAGGAGACTGAAAACAAATTAATAAATTAATCTCTCACTTTCTCGGTCTCACTATTTTATCTGAAAATGTCGTTTAGGCCCTCAAAAGGACCTTAGAATTTTAGAACCCAAGAAAACTGCCAAAAATAGAAAGTTTTGTTAAATTTAAGGAGACGAAACTGAAATGAAATAGTGTTGGGTCAAGTTGGGTTGATAACAGTGTGATCATGTGTCACTGAGTGGTTGCAGTCAGTTCTGGACATATGGACCCAATTTTCCATAAGTGCATCTTAGAAATCAGGTCTTGCATAGTAACTCTCATCTTCATGTTTACCTAGTGAGCAGGTTAAAGTGGGTAAATATGGGGTGAGGTGGTTACATGCACAAGGTATTGTATTAGGGAATGAATAGGATAAATCTACTACTTGAATGTATAAGGTCATGTTCCTATGAGAATTTTCATACAAATGGCCCCATGTATATATGCATCTTATCTGCAAGAAGTGGAGCAAAAGACATGGAATGGACTAAAAATGTTTATGTAGATTGCCCCATGTCTTCATGCATCTTAGAGACATATGGAATAAACTAAAATTGGTGTAGTGTGGACAAACTAGTGCATCAATGAAAGGGTCAGGGAATAAATGTTATCATTGAAAGGGCTTATCAATGGTTAGAGACTAGGCTAATAAATAATTTGAAATCCATTTAAAATGTATAACAAATATAGAAAAGAAATTGCCATACATTAGGGATTTATGTCCCATCTAAGTTGTCCTCTACCATAGGGAAAAACCATTTGAAAATTTAAAAATTGTGTGTGTTTTAATTATTAAAATTAATGAAATGATTTTGAAAAGTTATAAAACATCATAAAATAAAACTTGACTAATTATACCCACATGAGAAATATTGATAAGGGAGTCTCAAATATACATGTGTATGTGACATAGTCATCTTAATATATAATATATATATTATATATATATATATATATATAGAGAGAGAGAGAGAGAGAGAGAGAAGAGAGAGAGAGAGAGAGAGAGAGAGAGGAAACCAATAAAAATATCTAACCCTAAATATTGGCAAAAAAATTCCTTGAATGGTTGCTCAAGCCACAATTGAATTCCATGCAATTGGATCATATTAAGCAAATGAGATAGCACCATGCTAACACCTTAGGGAAAAAACCTTGGCAAGAGCCTCCATAACCTTAACAAACTCAAAGAAAAATATTCAACAAGGCATAAAAAACCTTAGAGCGAGACATCAAGGAAACCCGACACTCTCTTTGTAGACTAGAGTACCGTATACACAATGTGTCTTCACCGTTATCTAAATGCTAGAAAAACCCCCTTTCCTCTCCATAGGGCATAGTAACAACGATAAGACCTAAAAGTAACAACTTTCAAAGTTAATTGTTCCCATCTCACTCATAATTCTCACACCAACTTAGTAATGAAAATAACAAAATTTAAGGTAGGTAATGCATTTAGGCATATAGATTAATGGAAAGATTGTTGGAGGAGGGAAGGCGATCAAGCTCGAAAATGGAAAACCTAAAGGGCGACAAAATATCAGGCACTGTAAACTCCGCCGAGGAGGTCGTATTAGTTGATTCCTCTGCTGTTTTCTCTGTATTTGGAAGAGGGTCAGCGGATCCTTGTGTTTTCTGCAACCCTTCGCCGAAATCTACGTTACTTGTTGCCATTGTTGACCAATCAGTAGAAGGCTGGAGAAAAGGGGTGGACGCCGTGCACGAGAAGGGCGGGATCATTCTCAGTCAGCTCTGGCACGTTGGTCAAGCGTCCCATTCTGTTTATCAGCCCGATGGAGGAGCCCTTGAATCTTCTACAGACAAGCCCATCGTAGATGGCTGGACCATCCTGATGCCGGATGGTAATCGGGGAGACTATTCCAAACCTCGAACCCTTGAGATCTCAGAAATCCCTGGGATCATCAATCAGTTTCGCCTGGCAGCCAGAAATGCCATGGCAGCAGGGGTTGGATACTCCAATACTGCTCATCGCCTCACGATTTCTGCATGCAAGGTTGGGGGGCTGCGGGCAGCAGATCCGACCCACCTTAAAATCGTTAGGTCCAATCTTGGTAGATCTGGGTCGGATCTACCAAATCTGAGTGCCATACATTGCAGATCTTGGCCGGATCTAACCGTTTGGAACAAGATCCAGGATTATTCAGCTCCCAGGCAACAGATCGGAAGGAATAGGTAGCGACTGAGAAGAGGGCACACAGTTTCTGACATGCAAAAGAATCATTGCAGTTTTGGCTCAGATCCCTGCGATCTAGTCCATATCCGAGCACAGAGTCGATGTTCAAGGATTTCTCTGCTCTCGACTGCGCAGATCTGGTCCTCTTTCACCCTGACGCAGAGTTTTTACAGCGGATCCACAGATCCCTTCAAGGCAGATCCGCGTGGGGGCAAAATATATCTCAGGCAGAAGTTTTCTTCTCACCTGCGGAACCCCCTGCGTCAAGAGGTGGAAGACTCAAAAGACTCTGGCCCTAAGCTGCACCAGAAATCTTCTAAAGATTCCTCTGCCCCCTTTCAGATTCAAATAGCACAGATCTCTGGCAAAACCGTCATGCAGTGGGTAAATCCAACAGATCTGGTACCGAATCTCAAAGCTAATCTGGAGCATAGGCTTGGGATCCCCTCAGCCCTTCAGAGACTTATCTTTCAAGGTAAACAGCTCGAAGACTCTCTTCCTCTCTCTTCATACAGCATAAAGAGCAACATCTCTCTAGTGTTCTCCTTTCATTTGAGAGGAGGAGCTGCAGGGCAATCCTCTTCTGCTCCTCCAAACTCCTACAAAGCTGCAGTCCGCCCTGAGATGCCAGCAACCACGGAACCTCCCAAACCCAAACCTTTTTTGGTTGACAAATTGGAGGAAGTTCCCTCTGTTGAGATCTCTTACCCTGATCTTGCAGACGACACCCAAAAATTCGCTGAAAGGGCCATCATCTGCAGATTCAATGGGCTCTGGCTGCGCTCTCAGGATCTTTATGACTGGATCAAGGACAACTGGACTAACCGTTGCAAGGTTTATTTCTATGCAAAGGGATATTTTATAGTGTTGTTCGATGACCTAGAGCACTGCTACAACGCCCTAGACGAAGGCCCTTGGTTCGTGGGCTCAGCTGGCCTCTTCCTAACTCCATGGTTTCCAGAATTTGACCCAGCTTCAGCAATCATCACTAAAGCCCCTGTTTGGATCAGACTCCCAAATCTCCCAGTTCACCTGTGGCGCACAGAAGTATATAGGCAAATAGGCAATGCCTTGGGTCGCTTTCTAACGGGAGATTACACGAGAGAGCGGCAAGGGCTCTACACATATGCCAGAGTTTGTGTGGAGCTTGATTTAAGCAAGGGATTGCCAGAATACATCAATCTCAAGATCAAGGACTCTGTCTGGACCCAGTATATAGAGTACGAAAACACTGCCTTCCGATGCCGCCATTGTCACCTAACAGGGCACCTGCATAACTCCTGCCCATCGTTGTCAGCAAGACCGAAAAAGGGCCTCTTCGCTCATTCCAAGCCCAAGCATTGGGCTCCTTGTCCACCGCCGCCAGCTGGAAGCTCCAGCTCCCCAAGTATGGAAAAGGAGGAAAGCGAGTCAGAACCAAATCAGACGCCTCAGCCGATGGATCTGCCCCCGAACAATATGGGGCACACCCATGTCACAGCTAGCTCCCAGAAACGTCCCCATGAGACTTCATCCTCCGAATCAGAGAAGGAGTTCCCGGAGATAGATAACTCCAATCTTCAAGTTGTCCTAGCCCATTCTCCCCATGATGGCTGGACAAAAGTTAACAAAAAGAAAGGGAAAAAACATTGTGGTGTAGTTTCTGACCCGCTGGGGTAATAGCCTGATAGTCAGTCTTTGCTCTCGAATCTTCTGTTGTAGCTCTAAGATTGTATCTTTCCTCCGAGACCGAGGTTGATGAGTCCATCATTTCCGGTCTGTCGGTCTCATGCTCTTCCTATAGCTCTGTGTCTGTATCTTTCCTCTGGGACCGAGGTTGATGAATCCATCATTTCCGGTCTACGGGTTTTTTGCTTTTCCTGTTTGTACTATATTTTACTTAATAGATTTAATCTTTATCGAGAAAAAAAATGCATTTAGGGATATAGACCTGCTTTTATTGGAAATACTACTATAAATTTTAAAGTCTTTTCATTAAAAATATTATGAGTATGTTCAAGATTTAATTAAAAAAAATATTATTTTTCATTGTTAATGAAAGGTTGTAATTATATTTATTAAGTTACTTGTACTTTATAAATGTGGATTTGTGAGTATTTATGTTATTAAAATGTTTTTCAGCCATGCAGATAACTTCAAACCCTAAAATTTGAATTCTTTCCAAGCATATTACCATAGTTGTCTTTCTTGCTTGCATTTTTGTCGTAAACTTATGGACATTCTTTGACCACTTTGACCATTTAAGTTACATGGTTGGGTTGGTTACCACAAAATTCAAACCACCATTTAACTTACATGGTTGGGCTAGCTATTACAAAATTCAAACCATGTTATACCCTTCTATCTAATAACTCCCACAACCCTATATGTCACACAACTCTCAAACCATGTTATACTCACAGGGAGCTTCACTGGGGGAGCAATACCATACCACCTGGGTTAATATTGGGGGATATATATTGATGAAAAAATGACATAATATATTGAGGGATATATAGGAAGTAAATGGGCTAGGGGAGAAATACCATACCAGGTGGGTTAATATTGGGGGATATATATTGATGAAAAAATGACATAATATATTGAGGGATATATAGGGGGTAAATACAAGGTGGATTAATATTGGGGGATATATATTGAGGAAAAAATGACATAGTATATTGAGGGATATATAGGAGGTAAATGGCTTTTATATTGACAGGTATAAAAAATAGAGCTCAAATTTAATGAAAAAATATATTGGGGTATACAAAATGTTAATGAAAAAATGGATACCTACAATATATAGTGAAAATAATGGTTTTTTAAATTGGGAAGGTGTATTTGGTTCATAGTAATAGTCAAATTAGAAGTATTGTTTAGTATGTCATGAATGCACTAAATATATCAAAGGTTCATAAATTCATTGAACGAAGCCCCTATAGTTATACTCTTCTATTTAATAACTCCCACAAACTTATATGTCACACAACTCCAACCTAAGCTAAACATTATCACATCACTATTACCCATCAATCATATTAATTAGATATGTGAATCTATATAAAATATAAAAGACAATAATTTTTTTTAATTATTATTATTAACAAATAAAAAATCATATTCATTTAAAAACAATATAATTTATCGTTATTTATAAAATATCTTTTTATGATCCACTGAAAAGTAAAAATAACGAGTCAACTAATTAACCAATTTTATTACAATTAATGTACAAAAACATATTAGAAAAATAATATTCAAATTTCTAATAATGCATTCCAAAACTACAATCTCCGCATTATCTAACACTTATAAATGATATAAGTAATATTTATAATGGGTGTAAATTCTATAATTTAAAAATTGAATGTTATCCTAGGTGGTTTGATTTGATTTTAATAGATATAATTTAAAAATTGAACGGGGATGCTCTGGGAGACGACACCGAGGAGGCCGCTGCTGCAGCAACCAACTAGATCGCCCATGCCGGATTTTTCCACCTATCACTGCGCGAGACTTGTCTACACACTTGGCGCTCCATCTTCTTTCCATTCCAGATACCAATCAGTGAGTCATTGCCGGTTTATTCTACCAATCTCTGCACGCGTCTACTGAGTAAGTCTTCATTCTTGGCTTTCATCCTGCTTTCTCGACGTGGCCTTCTATGGCCGCTTCATCTGCATGCACCTCCTTCTGTTGACACGATACCAGCTTCTCACTCTTCCATTTCGCTGTTTATATTCCGCCTATCCTCTCGAACATACGTTTTCCCCGTTCTCTTCCCTGTGCCTCCCAGCACGGGGCCACACCCATTTGTCTGTTTCATTTCATACTCTGGTCTCAGACACTTTCCATACTCTATACTACCTCTCTGGTTTTTTTGCTGGCGGTACTACATCTACATTCCTCGCTGTGTCGTTTCCCAGGTAAGTTTACTATCCTTTTTATTCCCTCTTGGATTATATATATGTTTTTTTCTATATCTGGTTCATTATATGACGATGACTGAAGGGGTAAATGTTCCATGAATAGATATATTCATATTTTTCGTAATATGATTTTCCTGGGTTGTTCTTTCATGCTGTGGATTTCTATCTGGTTTCAAGTCCTCATTTTCGCTTTCTGCATACTGTCCTTGCTTGATGCGTTCTTTGTGATCCTCGTCATATTACTTACCATCTGGAAGTGCCTCCATTACATATGTTAATATGCTATCTGAATTTTTTCAAAATCTGAAGGGTTATGTCCCCATTTACAAGCCATGCGCTGATTTTCGTTTCCGATTTGGTTCTTGGTGGTGCATTTTCACCATTTACTGTTGCTGCCTTGAGTGCCACGGAAATCCCTCCTCATAAGATGCCATTTTTGGCTTCTTTCGTCTTTGTACGCTCTGGTTTTTTGGACGGGTTTCCATTTTTCCGATCCATTTTCCAGCATTGTCCCATATTTTCCGATGCATGCCCTTTTTTACATTCTAGCATATTAATGATTGGATCTCTTGGGATATCTTTGGACTGTTTCTTTCTGGCCATTTGGGGATCGGAGATGTCCTCTCATGACATTTTCTTCCATATTTGGGATTTATGCCGGCGTATCATGTCATCTTTTCTCTATTTTTAATTGACGTTGTGTCCTTATTTGCCTCGTCACTCGTCCTTTTTGACTGATCCTGGCATATTTTCCCTTCTCGAGTCTTCCTTGTTGTACTCTCTTATATACGACGGCATATATTCAAGCGCTATTGCATCCAGCTTCTTCTCGCCGCCATTTCTCTCCTCTGCTCATATGGCATTTCTTGTCAGTGGGTACGCCTCTATATGAACGTTACCTCTGACTTCACCTTTTCTTTGGTCTGCCTCATTCATCGACCCATATCATATCATGGATGCGGCATCTGAGTCATCTGCCACGGAGGCGATGATACGGGCAACCATTCTTGCTGAGAAGGCACGGGCCCCGGGCCGCCACATGCCGACTGAGCCTTCCACCATGGATCACACCACTATCCACCAGTCCTTCCAAGAGTCCTATCCTGGCCATGGTGTTGATGCATCGGGGGCTCGTTCTTCTCATATAGATGCTGACTCTCACAAGACCTACAACAAATCTCATATTCCGGCTAAGTCATCGACACCCCCACCTGCCATTGATTTGGACAACCCACATCTTGCTGAGCAAATTGACAGTTTACAGAAATTTGCCCTTATTGGTCGCTGGCATTTCCCGGAAATGAGCGACGTGGAGATGCGGAAATGGATAGCTGACCATTGGAAGCCAGTGATTGGTTACGCGCCTATCATTTCCCATCTCATGAAGGACTGGTATTGCTTCCATTTTCTTGATGCTGCTGATACTGATGCTATTCTTCGTGCACCTAGGGTTTTCAAGCGGAGTTTCCTTGCCCTCCATCGATGGTACATTGGGTATGACCCACTGAAGAACACGCCATCTCATAACCTGATTTGGGTGAAGCTCCCGAATCTTCCGCTGGAGATGTGGTCTAAAGAGATTTTAGAAATTATTGGAAATTCTATTGGCCGGTTTGTTTACGTCGACCCATGGTGCATTGGCGAAAAAGACAAAAGGATGGCTTGGATCCTTATCAACCGAGCCTACAGGGGTGGATATCCTGAGCACATTGATATCACTTGGCGAGGCTTGCAGATCTCTCACCGTCTGGATTTCTGGGGCATCCCTTTCCGTTGTGCGGCCTGTCACAAGACTGGGCATCTCACTGATAAATGTCCCAGGAAGGACGCCCATAGACGCTGTTACCCTCTTCATAAAAAATCGACTCGCCACTTCCCACATGACTCTGATTCATTCTTTGCCCCCCCAACATCTGCCCCTCACCAACCTCCATCCATATCACCCTGTCCCTCAGATGGACATCCAACCCTTTCTCCTGCTGGATCTGATCTGGCCTGGGTCAATCTCCCCCATTCGCGCTCACCTCTCCATCCTTGTGCCACTATCCCTGAGCCTTCAGGTGATATTCCTATCAGATCTCCCTCTCCTATTCTGATTGGAGATATATCCAGGGGTTCTCTTCCCATTTTCATTTCCTCCTCCTCCCCCCCTCGCGCTACTCTCCCCCTGTCAAAAAAGGGAAAGGAACCCATCTCTGCGGCCACTCCTATTAATTCTCCCACTTCATCCCCCGCCAACCTTTTCGACAACGATATTGACATCCTTATTCAACATAAATCGGTGGAACTTGAACCACTCACCATACACAAGCCTTTCCACCGTACCTCTCCCATCATCAGCCCGGCGTCTGGCAAAAATATCACAGTTCGGAAGACAACAAGGGGTGGCTCTCGCCACTTTGGGGAAGATCACAATGTCCGGAGCAGGGGGTCCGATCTTTATCTCTGGTCGACGTACCGATTTTTCATATGTCTTCCCCTCAGACACAGCCTCTTAGAGCAGATGCGGCTGGCCCATCTATTCCATGATGGACATTGTCTCCATGAACATCCGTGGGCTCGGTGCTGGCCCCAAATATCTTGCACTTAAAAATATTTTCTTTTCTGCTCGGCCGAAGATCATTCTTAGTCAAGAAACAATGCATGACAGACAATCTTCCATTAATTACTTCCAGGAGATGTTCCCTTCCTGGTTTATGGTGGCCATTGATGCATGTGGACACTCTGGTGGGCTCGCTATTTTGTGGAATCCCCTTTGGATTCGCGCCAATGCCTACAAATGCTTTGCTGGCATCTTAATTTCTGCCACTTTTCGGGGGCATCGCCTTCCTATTCATATTTTTAATATATATGCTCCATATATGCACATATATCCTTTTTGGGACCGCTTCTTTACTTCGGATCTATGTGAGATTCGACGATTGATGATTGTGGGGGATATGAATTTTACCCTCTGTCCTGACAAAGTTTGGGGTTGTGGCAGGAAAATGGACCCGCTTGCAGATTTCTTAAGGAACCATCTATTGAACAGGAATTTCATCGATGTTGCTCCATCAGTGCTGACTCATACGTGGGATAATGGTCGGTCCGGAGGTGCCTATATTGCTAAGCGCATTGACCGTGTTATCATTCAGGCAGACATTCTAGATTCTGTGGGTATGCCTTTTCTTTCCATTGGAAACGACTCCATATCTGATCATCGACCGATCTTCATTCAATGGCGGCATCGTCTCTTCCGTTAGCATTTTCCTTTCAAATTTGATCGTACTTTCATTGATGATTCGGGTTTAATCCTCATTGTATCTGATGCATGGAATGCCTCGGTTTATAATTCTTCTACATCTACCCCCACCTTTCGAGAGCGTATGATCTACGTTCGTTCCAAAGTCAAGACATGGCAAATGGAGAAGAGGAAGCGTGATCGATCTTCACTGCAGAAGATACAAAATGAACTGGACCTTATTCACTCCACTTATGATCCTAATTCTCTTAATTTTAGTATCAGGTGTCAAATTGCTGAGTTATCTCGCCGCAAGATACACTTATTAAAGATGGAGGAATCCTCATGGCGTCTTAAGAGCAGGGCGATATGGCTCAGGATGGGAGATCGGAATACTAAATTTTTTCATAAATATGCAAATCACAGGCGTGAGATGAATGCTATTTGGAGAATCTGCGATGGAGATGGTGGATATTTCTACACACAACATGACATCACAAATGCTGCCCTTATACACTTTAAAAATTAATACAGTCGAGGCAGAGGCAGCGCTATACAAGACATTATTTGGGGTATTGAATTATTCCCCATTATGTTTGATGAAGACACAAATGTCTCCATCTACCAGCCGATTACAGAGGATGATCTCTATGGGATCCTTAAGGCTTTCAGCAAAGACAAATGTCCTGGCCCAGATGGTTGGACCATTGAATTTTTTATACATTTCTTTGACATTATCAAGCATGACCTCATCTGGATGATTGAGGACTCCCGCATATCGGGGCACATTCACCCACACACTTCATCTACTTTAATTGCCCTCATCCCAAAGAAGCGAGATGCGGAATCCTTTTTTGACTTTAGACCGATCTCCTTGTGCAACATTTCTTTCAAGATCATATCAAAGATCATCGCGGAGCGCATAAAGGGCACTTTGGCCACACACTTATCAAAGGATCAACAAGCATTTCTTAAAGGCCGGAACATATTGGACGCAGTAGCATTTACTCAGGAATGTATCTATTCTATGTACTCCAAGTGCATTGATGGGGCTGTCCTCAAAATTGATTTACAAAAGGCATATGACTGTATAGACTGGGGATTCATCAGATGCCTATTGGCTAAGATTGGGCTTCGGGTTGAGATGATCAGTTGGATCATGGCTTGCATTGAAGACGTCAATTATGCTATCAATATCAATGGCATTCCATCCCCATACTTCCGCGCTGAAAGAGGCCTCCACCAAGGTTTCCCTCTGGCTCCCATTATTTTTATCCTCGCCATGAATACTCTTAGCCTTCACATCAACAAGGCCGTGAATGAACAGAGATGTATCCCCATCAAGATCAGCAAGCACATTTCTTTATCACACAATCTATTTGTGGATGATGTCCTTCTATGCGCCATGCTTCACCATACATCATGGGTCTGCTTATTTGACATCCTCAATAATTTTCAAAAGGCCACAGGACTTGTCATCAACAAATACAAATCTATATTATATTATAATGGAGCAGACATGGCAATGATTAACATTATTGCTGATATGTTTGGGGTTCTTGCATATCCAATCCAGAATGGTATTACTTATCTCGGATTCCATCTAAAAACTCATAAATATTCGGCCATAGATTGGGAATGGCTGATTGAGCGTTATTATAATAAAATAACATCATGGGAATTCCGATCTCTGTCTCTGGCCGGCAGAGTGACTCTGACTATGGTGGTTCTATCTCAACTATCTGTTTTCTGGGCACATTTGTTTTTTTACCCTCAAGCACCATTCAGCGTCTCAACAAGATCTCTGCAAACTTTATTTGGGGAGGCTCGTCCACTCACAAAAAAATCCATCTCGCAAAAATGAAGGACATATCTTTACCAAAACAACAAGGCGGATGGGGCCTAAAGGATCTTCGTCTATTTGGTTGCGCGCTTATATGCCGCACATTATGGAGGGGCATCTTCGGATGCTGTCCATGGAGCAATCTCATTCGACAAAAATATATGAAGGGAAAGAACATTGAGTATTGGTACAGGCATGGGACCATTGTTCCACGGAATGGATCTGCTATATGGCTCAGTATGAGGAAGGTTGAAGCATTTTTCTTGTCCCGTTTACGTTGGCGGTTTTTTACTGGCAGCAGTGTTCTCATCGGCATCGACCCCATTGTTTGTGGTCATGGTGATCTCCACTTTCCAAGGGATCTCACCTCTCGTCTACAACGGCATAGTATATTCACTTGGGACAAACTTATCTTTGAATGGTGCGGCACAACCCCTATCTGGAAGGATGGCTATGATCTCTACCTACAGGACATATTGGAAGGGAACTGGAAATCGACCATTGATTCATTAACACGGGGTGGATTTCATCGTCATGGCCTTGCTGATCACCTTAACTGGACTGTCTGCAGTTTTCGGAGGCCTGTCTGTCAGAGACATATATACTTTTTTGATCAGCCACAGAACATCAAACACACCTCCGCCTTTTCCACTTGTTTTCGTGAAGGCGAAATGTATTATTAAGATTATACATTTTGCATGGTTGGTCTACCACAATAAAAATCTCTCATGGGACAACCTCAAGAAGCGCACATGGCACGGCCCCAGCAGATGTTCTATGTGTGAAACAGATGAAGAGACCAACCTCCACATGTTTTTCAAATGCCCATCCACCCTGCGGATCTGGTATGTACTGGCAAATATTTTTGATTTTCCACTAACTGATTTTGATTCTCCCAGTGAAACTCTTATATGGTGGAGCAGACAAAATGGGAACCGGCGATTTCTCATCCTCATATTTCTATGGTCAGCATGGAAATGGCGGAACTCTCGAATCTTCAATGATTCCCACATGCCTTCATCTTCCATTTTGGACAATATCATGATTTCATGGCACATGATATATGGATCTATTTGAATTTGCATGTCTTTTTGTTTTTCTTCCATATCTGACTGTATGCAGCCTATATATACCTATATGGATACCATTCTGATGTTTTTTCACAGACACATATATGTTTTTTTGACTGATATATATGTATTTGATGTGATACAAGATATGTGTGATATGTGGCACATACATACATGTACATCTGTTTTTATATATTCTCAATATAATATATCACTCTTTTTTTCTTCTGAAAAAAAATTTAAAAATTGAATGTTATGTTAGGTGGTTTGATTTGATTTTATCAGAAATCAATCTCCTCGCTGCTTTGACAATTAAATTAAAATAGATTTTCCACCCTTAAAAAATCCAAATAAAAATAATCCGAAGCTTTTATAAGCTCAACTGTGTCCCTGATCACCATTTAGAAATAAATGTGCATTGGTGGGGCGTGGAATAGGCTGTCGTAGTATAATTTCATTTGTCAGACTTCTGTGCGTTACATGAACACGTCTTGGCATGGACTAAATAGACAAACGCGTATACTACCAAACGCGTATCGCGGAGCCTAACAAACCAAATTCTGCGGGTACTCAGACTGTATTGAAAATCTCCTTTCATGGGTAGGATACGCCGAAATTGTGAAATTGGGTAGGATACGTCGAAATGGTTGGAATTTGAACTTTTGAAGAATGTTTCTTCCATTTTTAAACGTATGGGAAGGCGAAGGAAAATTTTGAAATCTATTATTATAAAGAAAAATTAAAAATCATCTGGAATTTTAAGTATTTAAGTTATAAATTTTAAGGAGAGGTTTAAATTTTAAAGAGTTATAAATTATTATGAATGTATTAAATTTTAGTGGGAGAGGTTAAGTTAGACAATATGTTTAATTGAGTTACTTAGTCAATTGGGTAGAAACAAAATTCTTATACACATAGAAAATATCAAAAGATTGTAGTAGTGGTATTCTTGCGTTAAACATTGATGGCATATATTTTATAAAGAATTATTTAATGCTAGTAAGTTAGATTATTTAGTTATTATGATTTTTTTTCAACAAAAAAAATTCAAACTTATCTCTCAACTATTATAAAAATATTTAATGCAGAAATAGAATTAGTTGTAAGCAGTTGAATAGAATTAGTTGTGAGCAGTTGAACAGAATTAGTTGTGAGTGGTTAGGAATTGGTTGCATATATTCAGGAAGTTTAGGTGTGTGAGTTTCCTATATAAGTGTGATGTAATTGAGCAAATGAAATTAATGAAGTTGTGTGAGCTTTGTCTCACTTTTGCTGGTGTTCTGCTTGTGTATTTGTTTAATTTTCTGTTTTAATTTGGTATCAGAGCCTAGTTTGTTTGCGCCTCTCTCCTCTTCGCGGGCAGTGAGTGACTCTGCCATTAGAGTGTGCGCAATCTGAGCTCTTTGATCGCTGGTAGCAGCCGAGAGCCTACATCACTTATATTTTGTTTTGTGAGTTCATTTAGTTTCAGTTATTCTCTCAGAAACATCTTTGAGCATATAAAGGTGTTTGGCATACGCAGGTTTTTTTTTGTTATTTGTTCCCTGTCTGCTCTCATACACGCTCTGCCAGGCCATGCTGGTATGTCTTTGCATACATCGTAGACAATATTTTTTTTCTTCTTTGAAAATGTACCGCCGATGTGCTTGCTTTTGAGTTTCACCACCACCTGCATCGCATTCTGTGACCTCTTGTTGACATAAACGGCAACTTGTTTCCAGCGAATTGCACCTTTTCCTGTGCGCTTTCGAAGTTCCGCTCCTCTTTCGAGAAAATCTTGTGAGCAGATCTCTGATTGCTGTCCTCTGTACTCATCAGCGGCTGGGGCAGTACTTCTAGAAAGAGGTTTTGCTGTCCTCTGTTGCGTATTTTGACTCGTCGGTTTTTCTATACGCTTGGGATTGGGCTTTTGTGTGCCGTTTTGCCTTCTAAAATATAGTAGAGGGATTCGATCTGCTATTCTGTTGGGGTTTTGTATGAATCAGGCAGTTCTCACAATTTGCAGAGTTTTATTTATTAAATTTCTCAGGCAGTGAGGCCTGCAGTATTATTGTAATTTGCAGAGTTTTATTTATTAACCAGTTTTCCAACCTTAAGAAGCTTGCATTTTTTTTGAATTTGGTCATTGGTGGAGAAATGGCTAATCCCCTTGCAGATTCATATTTAAATGAGTCTACAAAACTTGATGGAGAAAATTATGTCAATTGGAAATTTAAGATCACAACAGTACTGGAGGCATACAATCTCTGGACGATTGTCAAAGGTGATGAGACCAAGCCTCAACCTCCTACTGCCACTCAAGATTGGGAGAAGCGTGAAATGAAAGCAAGGGTGCTGCTACGCATGTCAGTGAAGGACAATATTATTCCTCACATTCGGGACTGTGAAACTTCAAAGGCGACATGGGACACCCTCAAAGGTCTGTATGAGACTACTAATGCAAACCGTATTTTCTTTTTAAAAACAAAGCTGCTATCTATCAAAATGGATGCCAATGAAAGCATTAGCAAATTTGTTTCCCGAATTAAAGACTTTAGTGATAAGCTTGGTGATATTGGTGAAAAGGTTTCTAGTACAGACTTGGTAACTGTTGCTTTAAAGGGGTTAATCCCCGACTATAAAGTTTTTATTTCAGCTCTCTCAGCTAGACCGACACCTCCTACATTTGAAGAATTGGCTGGAATTCTTCTTCAAGAAGAAGAGCGCATGAAAATTTTTGACCTGGAGTCAAATGGTTCTGATTTGGCCTTGACTGCAAGAGGCAAAAGACCATTCCGAGGGAGACCATGGGACAGGAACAGAGGCCGTTTTCAAGCAAAGCTAAAAGGTATGGCACCTCCTGATTCTTATGTTAAAAGGAACATTGAATGTGATTATTGTGGAAAACCTGGACATCTGGCTAAAGATTGCTATAGGAGAAAGAATAATGAATCACATCAAAGACATAGCAGGCATAATGGAAATTACATAAACAGAGACACCTCAGTGAATGATGGTTTTAAAAATCTTAAGT
>APFE030579770.1:0-29557 GCA_000404065.3 Pinus taeda
AACTTAATCTCAATCCCCTTGTCCTGGTCTTGGTTGTTACACCACTCTAACCGGAGGCTAGCAAGGGATTGGCCACCCGGCCTAGTCCCGAATAGAGACAGGTGTTCGCCTCTGTTAGGCAAACCAGTAAGGAAGTATATGTCGAAAGCCTCAATCTCGAGCTGATGGCCTCCAATGTAGAAACACTGGTCCTGAACATGCCACCTCTCGACCAGCCACTCCAGAAATAGCACCTGAGCCCTCATGCCGGGTATGACCCAGTATTTGTACAAGCCGCATGCTCGCAAAGCATCAATGGTAAGTTGATGATTCAACGCGGCCGAATCAACATCTTTGTGCTCTCCAATCCAGCATGGTGGGTATCCTGCACACCATAAGAAGAGTTTTAGTGAACATAGAATCAAATTTTAATGGTGGATTTTGAAGGTATGGGTTTTGGGGGGGGTGCGCTTTACACGGGGTACACACCCCGCCTTCAGGAACAGAGCGTGGGTACGCACCTGGCCTGAAGGTAGGTTGCGTACCCCGACCCTTTTTCCTTTAAAGAAAAAGGTCGGGGTACGCAGGTTACCCATGGGCCACCTGCGTACCCGAGGAGCGCATCCCAAAACCCCTATGCCTCCAAAAAATCAAACTAAAACTTAAAATTGAATTCTAAACAGATGAAATTGAAGAGGAGGATGTTGTGGATTACCTGGAGAAGTGACGGCGCTCGATTTCGACGGTCTGATTTTCCGCAATGTCCACGGGAAGTTTCTTGCCAAAAGCCCTTTTTTCTACCTCAACAGTAAAATGGTAAAAATGACATGGTAAAAGGTCTTTTATAGGTTTTTTGGATAAATAAATATTAAATTTGTTTATTTTTCACCATGGAAGGTCATTTTTCAATGTATTTTTTCCCATCTCAAACAGGTATGAGTAATGTGTCGTTTTTTGTGCAGGACAAAGGGATCTTCAGGGAAACTTGTCATTTTTCACAAATCAAACATCAGAGTCATCTTTTAAGCCCTTTCTGACTCCTAAAAACTGAAAAGATTGCCGAGCGTTTCTTTTACACTCATTAAAACGGAATTAAAAGACGGTCCCTCTACAGCCCTTTTCTGACCGAAAAAACAGGAAAATGCCGGATTTTTGTCGTTTCAAAATCGATATTGGAAATAAAACGACGTGTCTTTGATCGCTTTTTACTTTTCAGGTCAAAGACACTAACTATGAAAATATCCTTGGTCGCAAGATCAAGCGGTTCTCCTAGGTATTATTTTATACTTTTTCGGGCTTAGGAGACACAACTTTACGAAAAAGTTCAATCTGGAGTCTTCTAAGTTTTTCAGACTCTCTAAATATGAAAACGCCGAGTTTCTCCTATACTGGACTCGTTAAAATTTCACAGTAAAGGACCTGTTCTATTACAAACAGGAACGGACCACTCCTTCTTAGGGTTCGAATCAAAAACTAAGTTAGACTCATCCGAAGGATGAGCTTACAAACAAGCATATGTTATCCTCCTCAAGCTTGTAAAAAATAAAGAGGTACTTGCCAGAAATGGTGGGGGAAAAATGAGAAGAATGAGCCTATTTGATATCCTTTTGTCTAAGAAATAAAACCTTACTACCACTCTTGAACACGACACTTATTCATTCACCTGGGTTGGGAAATCCCTTGTCTCACAGTTGACCAAGATCATTTGACATCTTTAGCCGGGTTATGGGAGTCGACTTTGAGTCATTCATCGCCAAACCATCTGTTGTGTCATTATGTGTTCAAGAGGTCTGTAAACAAAACATTCAACCGCAAAATACCTATCATTCATTGTGTCATCATTGAGTCAGTCCTTGCAGCAACATTTCTTCAACTTGAACTATGGTTTCGTGTTGTGGGCTTGCCTCGACGGGTCGCTTTCTATCGACATCAGCACACTATCTAGAGAGTTGACTTAGAAATCGTCAGTACCTTGGAGTCTGCATGCATCAATGGCAAGTTTATCGCCTTCGACGTCAGTTTTCATCATTGACTTGCGATCGAAGGATTCCATGAAATGTTCGACATCGACTCATTCATTCACATCTCATGGATTGTGCTGGGTACCTTGAGAACCATTGACATTACTGGTGGTCTCTCTCACGCTTGTTAACAGTTTACATCATTGACTGGTAATCAAGTGGTTTTTACCATGTTCGACATTGACTCATTTATTCACATGGCTAGAATCGTACCAATTCGGGAAGTAGAGATGAAGACCTTGGATCTAGTTTCCACCATCCAGGCTGCGAGGAGTTTTGTATTCATTATGTTGTAGACCAATCATAAATAGATGGTTGCGCCCATACTGTGTCTACACGAGTCTATGATTATGATGTATTATGAAATCATTCTGTATCAGAGTAGTTAGTCCAATAGTTAAAGTTTTGATCTGAGTATGGGAATGCCTACCTCAGCGCTGATATGATCTTATACATGTATTTTGTGTTGAAAATTGCAGGTTCTGACCGGGCTCTCCACAAGATGATCCTCGAAATGATAAAGTACTTCACCCTTCCTATATGATCTAACACCCTTATCTATTACAGGCTTCGTACTTTAGGGGGCAATCTGTTACACTGAAATTTGTCACCATGACTATCTGCAGTTAATATGGCTCCATCAATATCATATTGTCCTCCTTGTCAAGCCTCATACCTCTGCTCTTCATGTCAAAGTTCAAAAAGAGAGAAAGTCACTTAAAAACATGTTTATCTCTGGGCGCAGGTTCTCTCTACCTTTCCTGCGTGTACGCATCCCAAACTCATTGTACCTGTGTACTTGTACGCTCTGTAAGCCAAAGGATGGGTGCGTACCCCTGGAAAGGTCAAAAGGCACGAGTTTCATCTTTAAAAAGTTACTTGTGGTCACTTCTAGAGCCTTCTAGAAGAGTGTTTGACGTGTATTGAGCGCCTCTAGATGGTTCATGCATCCCTATTATAGAGGAACTTATCCCATCAAGAGAGGAGCTACCCCATCCAAAAGAGGGAGTATCCCATTGATGTTGGACCTGAATAACTTCCTCTAGAACACTATAAATACAGGCCTTGGGCAGAGGAGGGGAGGTTGAAGGCTGAACATTCCAAAGGGTAGATGCTGCTGGAATTAGGACTTCCTTGTAAGCTTGTGAGGAGAGATTACCATCCTTTCTTGTTGCATTTGGACGTGGGTGAGCTTGTCAAAGTAGAGGAAAACTCTTGCTGGACCCTGGGAGGAACTTGCACAACACCAAGGCTCAGGTTGTAATGGTTTCTTTTGTTTCCTTAATACAAATAAGTCCATTCTTCTCAATGATTTGTTGTTAATGAATTGTTTCATATACTCCTTGGTCTATATGTTGAATATGCTTTGTTTTATGGAATATTCAGGTGTTATGTAATCGTTTGATGTTTAGTGTATGCAGGTTTCAAAGTGAAGGAGGAGCTCATCTGGATCAGCAAGGCTGGACTGCTACAACAAGCGTTGGACCTAAGGTAAGATCGGAAAACACTTGGTTTCTTATAGAATAATGCATGTTTAGAGAAGGATTTCTCTTGTTTGGTTTGTTTGTCACTAGAGAATCTTAGACTCCTAGGGAGGTTAGGTTTGTCCGCAAAAATAACTCTTTCCGCATGACACACCTTTAAGCTCTTTTTTGACTCGTAAAAGATGAAAATATTGCTGAGTATTTTTCCCTTTTTGATTCGTTAAAGAGAATAAAAATGGGGGTCTGCTTTCAGCTCTTTTCTGACCACTTAAAAATGAAAAAATGGTCGAGCCATTGTCGTTTCGAGCTCGTTCTTCGTTGCGAAACATCATGTCTTCGGTAAGTTTTCTACTTTTTTGAACTGGAAACACTATTTACGAAAAGTACTCCTTGACCAAAATGGTCAAGAATTTCTCTCGAGTATCATTTTCTACCTTTTCAGGCTTGAGAGAAACAAACTTACGAAAAGGGCCCATCTAGAGTTTTATTTTCCGTGTCTTTTTCAAACTCTCTAAACATGAAAAATACCCTAAATTTTACCTATGTCAGACTCGTTAAACCCTGACGACATTGGAATCGTCACCATGATGAGACCCACGCTTCTCCTCCCTAGGGCTCATTAAAATTTCACTAGGTTGGATTTTTCCGAAGGACGAACTTATATTGCAAGCACATGCTATCCCCTTCAAGCTTGTTTCTCAAAAATAATTGGGGTACTTGCTAACAATGGTGGGGGGGAATTTTGGAAATATTCCATTGGTTACGTACGGTAGCTAGTCACTCTTGAACATCGACACTTTTGCTTCTCGTCGGGTTTGGGATATCCTCACATCGTCATTAGCCTTCCAGGGTTTGGGTTTTCCATTTTGCCTCATTCCATTTGATCCTTGTTGACTTCGCAAGACCTTCGATCCCTTGGTACCAAAATGCTACCACATTCCAGAGTTGTATCACCGATATGTTCAAGAGTTTAATCCTTCTGAAATTTGCACCCTTACATCCTCATCTGATTCTCTGTTTGATCCATCATCATCTTGTTCCTTGTCTCATATTGTTGATGTGGGAAACATTATGGCCCTCCTGTGATGGGTTGCTTCCTTTCGACATCAACTCATTATCCATGAAGTTGATCTAGAGATTCCTTTCAGGTACCTTAGAGCTGGCATGCCTCAATGGCAAGTTCTTCACACTCAACGACAAGTTTGCATTATTGGTCTTTGATCGGGTGATTCCACAAGTGTTCGACTCTAGATCATTCTTCACACTTTGTGGATTGTACTAGCAGTACCTTGAGAACCATTGACATTACTGGTGGTCTCTCTCATGCTTGTTAATGGTTCACATCATTTGCTGGTAATCAAGTGATTTTTTAGTATGCTTGACTTCAGCGCATTTATTCGCATATTAGAAATTGTACTATGATCAGGTTGGATTCAAGACCCCAGACTAAGATTACATAAGTTCGGGTTGCATGGATTGGTTCACGATTGCATACATGACTCTTTGATTGGATGGTTGTGACCATACCTGTATTTTTATATATATGGTCTTATCGACTGGATGGATGCGGCCACAACACAGACCAATTCTATCTGTCTTTTGGATGGCTACAATCGTGCCTAGACTACATGTATTTCTTCCACTATCATAGATATCAGTTGTACTTGTGTCTGCAGGTTCTCCGTGATGGTGTTCCAGTTCAATTATGGTTCTGTAAAGCATTTCACCCGTCCCACTCTCTCAACCTTCATGCTTTAGGGGGAATCAGTTACACAGTAATTTGTCACTGGCCCCATATCCCCTAATCTCAAATAAAGTCAATCCCTGAACGACATCTTCTCCATGTCATACCTCAAACAAATGTGTCCACATCTTCTCAATCATTCAATAAGATTAACAATTGCTCCTTAATCCTGAAGATTGACCCTTTTTACCCATGTTTCAAGATCATTGCAAGTAAATCTCGTTCTGAAAGCAACAGTTTCCTGTAATGAACTAGAACATCGTGACATCGTCACAGGGGTACATCTGTTCTCTGTGACGGTCATATTTTAGGGCTTGTCGCAAGTCCTCAATATCCTTCTTGCAATGATAGCTTGAATACACTATTGCATCACGACGTCGTCACTAAGTCCTAGTGTTTGACTCACAAAAACCTAGATATGGCGAATTAGTTCAAACAAAATGCTTTTGGGTGGTTCTGGAACTGGTTGTTGGGTCAAGGAATTTCACCTTTCCTCCTCTAGGATGGTGGTTCCGCCTTTTGAGAAACCTCCCTTGGTGATAAGCTCCCTCTCCCTCATTTATGGAGGCTCCTCCTCTTATAAAAGCAGTCCCCATTGTTATGATCAGCTAGTTTTTTGGTATTGAGCAAATTAGCTAGTTTTTGGTGTGAGATTGATAGTTTGCGGTGTGAATTATTGGTAGTCTAACAATTGGTTTTGGATTTCCTTAGCCTTATACTAGTGATGTTGGGTGAAAGAGAGAGTTATTAGCCTTTTGGGAGACCCTTTTGAGATTGAATTCTTGAGGAGACATACTGACTGGACCCTTCGAGGAAGCTTGCGACATCAAGGCTTGGTTGTAAGCTTTGCTTTTGCTCATATTAATACAATCAATGGTGATTTCATATGTCATGTGTAAAATATATTTGATAGCTTATGGTTCCTTGACTCTGTAAGTGAATAGTTCAATTTTGTACTCTATTATGTGTTATGTTTTTCTCTTGTGTTGTTTCAAGTGAATCGTTCATCAAGGAGAAGGAAACGAAAGCTGAAGCAACATAACAAAGACTCCATCAAACACCATTTTGAGGTAGTCTCTTTCAACAATGACTGTTTAAGGAAGTTAGTTGTTGTTTTGTCTTGTTGTGACTAGACCCACTCTAGGGCTAGAGGGGTTGCCTCTGTCAGCAGAGGGAACATTACCTACATCACAATCTCATATTGTACATCAAGTTAAATGGAAGATATCCCAAGATAATGTGGAATGTTCCCAAGCTACTTGTGAACTCAAAATTAGGGTAGAGATGTTTAATGTTGATGAATGTATTTGGACCTAGAATTCTATTTCTAGCAAACCTGAGGTTGCAAATATAGTTGTGAGACTCCATGCAGAAATATTAGAGCAATGTGTGAAGGATATCAATAATGTAGTCCTTAATACTCTGCAAGGCTCTAACAAAAGATGGGAATTTTCCATATTGCTTATTAGGACTATTTTTGGTATCTGAATCTTCTTAGATCCATGGGGCATTTGAATAGGTATTTGCAATGTATATAGTAGAGGAGAGCCCAATTGAGAGTTTTGAAGTTTTTCTTCCCTTTGATTTGGTTACCTAACGCAAAAAAAGTTGCATCTACACACATTATGAAAATAAAATTGCATGTCACACTATTTTCCAGGAATTTTAATATTCTTACTTAGAAAAACCTTCTTAAACCAAGGTTTAATGCCCCTTCAATAAGCTCTCTACAGAAATGTTTGATTTAACTATCCAAAGTCTTAACTTTAATAAACCTTTGAATGGAACCTTATACAACCCTTCATAATCTTTGGTTAATTCTTATTAACCGCACATATCATTAGTACCCTTTTAACTCTGGTTCTAGTTTAACCCAACATTAACCATAATACATTTATTCTGCTCATTTCTATTATAACTCTTGTATAATAGAAATATTTCATAACCCATAGTTAAAACCTTACCTTTCCACCATTCCACAAACCTTTGCATGTATATTGATGCTTTCTCTAGTGCATTAAATCTACACCATTGATCTGTCTCGCTCAATCCAATAGATATCGCGTTGTCCACTCACCAACTAACCCGGACAATCTCCACTGTCGATGTGACCCATCCAATCAAATTACTATCACACAATCTCGCAAAGATACTTGCACGACCAATATCAAGTCGAGAGCGTGCGAGAAAAGTGGTTTTAACGTTCCATCGTGTGCTACGTGTCAACCCCTCAAGTTAATCGCATGAATTTGTGAAATACCATTTACCACTTTGAGGCCGCGCGAGATACTGCTTACCACCTATGAAGACTACGCCACTATTCAACTAACACGTGGTTTTAATCTCCACCATTTATCTTGACTTTATTTTGTGCGACCTAATCCTAGCCATCTATCTCACACAATCTTGTTCATTGATCTGACGGATGCAACGATTCATGTTCTTTGTTATTTAATTCTTTCTACGTCGTTGAACTTTCGTGTGCGACTTGACTATTCAATGACTTTGCATCAAAGACTTCAACCACAGAACTAGGTTGAAGCAAGTATTTCTTATTCCTTTCACCGATTTCGATCTTTGATTGTTCTTCTGCTTGACTCCTTCTCACCTTTACACTTCCTTCGTAAATCCTTAGGTTTTTAGGAAACCTTGCAGTTATACCTTCACTATAACATTAAAGGTTTCCTCCAATACTATCCATGCACAACCGCGTAACACTCCTCTGTGCACTTCATCTCTCTCAGATTCTTTTTGAATTCCCTACACACTTATGTTATGCAAATACTTTGACTTACGCACAATTTATCATTTGATTACTCAATCCACACTTGCACAATTCAGAATTAAAATCTTTGTGTATATATAAACAAATAATTGCATAATGAGTCTCTCTCTCTGGCCTGATTCTCTAATCAGTGGCCTTTTTCTTTCCTGCCCGTAGGCTTACAATCAAACCCTATCTAACTCTCTAGATAACTAACTCTTGAACTAACTAACTCTCTCTATGCCTTTTAGAGTTACCTTTATACAAAAGGTTTTGTACCCATTTCAGTTCAGATCCTTAATCTTTTGAACTAAGTCTTGAATATCCTCTAAGTCCACTTTTGACTTAAATAATCCCTAAGTATCCTTTTCTAGTTCAGCAAATCATTAAACCAATTCCTAATCTGAGATTTACAACTTATTTCCAAATCTCTCAATCCCTATGGAATCTTAACTAGCCTAAATCTCTCATGTTCTGCAACATTTGAGAACATTTACAAATATGCCTCACAATACTTAATTGAATCATTTTCTTAATATCTCATAAACTTACTTAGAAACCTTAATAATTTCATTAATTTTAATACTCGAGAAACCAACTTCCTTGAAAACACAAGACCCCCTATGTCTACTAAAATACAATGAAATTGTTGAGCTGCATGCTCCTGCATCAGACTCCCAAGGTTAAAATAATCATGATCTCCAAATCATGTGTCATCATATGTTGATAAAAAACCTCCAGGGTCCCAAAATTTAGTTTGTGGTTGTCTGAATGCTCTGTTCCTTTGTTGTTGTTGTATGTTTGTTGTCTTTTGTTTCATCTTCCTCTCCTTGTTAATCAATTTCAAATTCTGACTGATCACTCTTCCTGTTGTTGTCAATCTCCTCCATCTATACTGCTTCATAATTAATTTCCATAATTCTTCAATCTCTATCTCCAGCATATCCTTAGTTTGGTACATACTCTGCCATTTTTTGTTGTAATCTATCCACTCATCTTCAAACTGTTGTTCATGACCTTCTGTTTGAAGTTGTCAGAGTCTTACTATCGTCCTTTCATCCTTACCCTCTTGTGACTTTCCAAATAACCTTTGTTCAATATCTGTAAATTTACTTTCAAAAAATAAATGGTCTTCCAATTCCCCTTGTACTTGATTCCTCTCAAATACATCACTATGGTGTTCATCAATTCCAACATATTTTCCTTCCTCTTCTATCTTTACTTGGCTACTCATTTGTGCCAAATTTTATCCAACATCTGCAACAAAACCTACACTCACAAAACAATTATTAAAATGAAAGACATAAGGCCTTGGTGCCTCTTCTTCCTTTGGCAACATTTCAATATGTTGCTCTTATTTTTCCTTCTCTATCAGCACATCAATATGTTGATTCAACCTCTTTAAAGAATTCTCCAAATGAATCTTGAAACTGTCAGCAAGTCTCTCTTCCACACCATCTGCTTCAATGATGTCTTTCTGCTCTTGGCCACTGTAGTGAACTCCTTCTACAATCACATTGTCATACTCTAAGTTTTCTAGAAAATATTCCAGCAATTCAATTTCTCTTTAACACTTCATAAGTACTTCATCCTCACTTTTAATTCCTGCATTTATACACAAATTATCAATTTGAGAATTACAAGGTTCAACAGTCTCAACTGTTGCTTCACATATCAGTTCTTTAGACTGAATTTCATCTCCTTATTTCACAAGAAATTGTTTATGTGTTGTAACATCTTCAAACATCAATGTATTACTAAATTATTTCTACTACAATAATTCACTGCTTTTCTCATTCAAGAGACATTCTCCATCCTTCTTTACTTCAGAGTATTTATCCTCTGAAAGATACTCTTCCATACTTTTGAAAGCTTCAAAAGACTGCTCATCTTCTGCAAAACCTGTAATCACATCAAAAATATTAGAACAAAAAATACAAGGTTTTACATCCTCCTGTTGATCCGAATTTGTCCAACGGTTCAGAAAATCATCAATAATTCCTTCTTCATCAAAGTAAACTTCTTGTTGTCTTGAATTCACACAATGGTTCATAAGATCTTTCAAAGATTTACAGTCCTCATCTTCACCCAGAACTTCACCTTTTTCATCTTCACAAATGGAAACTTCCATTCTCAACTCAGCTTCTCTGAGTTCTTCAGACTTCAATTTAACATTCATTACATGTTCAAGCTTCATCAGCTCTTCTGCTAACTGCATATTCACCTGTTGATTTCTCTTCTCTTGTAGCCTTTGCCACTTTACTTTCTTCCTTATGACATAACCATGCTTCTGGTCATCCTTATTCATCTACAACATCTTCATCGATATCTCAAGATGAACTACAATCTCAGCCTTCTCCCTCTCATATTCTTCTTCACTTAATTGTATTTGTATGCCATTTGCCTTGGCATCCTCTTTCTTCACTTTTCTTCTGATGTGGTCTTCCTCAGAACCAATGTTATCTCTGTTATGACTATTAGTAGTCATTTTCTCCTCTATCTTCGTAAGTTCCTCACTCACTTACTATGAGTTGTACTAAAGCCTCTACAACAGCAAGTCCTCCCTGCTATCACTTACCTCACCAAGCTTTCCTTTGTACTTGGTCTTTTGGCAAGAACTTGGTTCTTTATTCTCTCGAAACTCTTTGAGCACTTCTCTTTGCTCCTTCTAGGCTTCAACTCATCTACTCCTTTTAAGAACACAATTGTCCTCTTGTATTTCAATCACAATGAAATACTAGGTTCTGGCCACCTCTTCTTTCACTCAGAAATTCTTACCAGCTTTCTTCATTACTGCTTCTTTTCTTTTGTTGAGATACCTTCTTTTGTCTACAACCTGAATTTTGCAACCACAATATTCAAATAAAATTAAAACAAAAGCATATCATCTCACCTTCAAGATCTCTACATGATCTTGTTCTATCATTCACCTGCACTTTGAATGGATTGTTCTCTGTTTCTTTGCATCTGCAAATTCTGCTACACTTTATCTCTGTGTGTCTACTATTTTTCAGATTTAAAATTTGATCTCCTCTTGCTTGTATACATACTTCTAAAACATAACTCTATTCAAAATTTCTCAAAGAATTTTTACACGTAGAATTTACTTGTTCAGCTCTGATACCAAATGATGCATCCTAAGCTACAACTACCGACAATATGCATATAAAACGCATGTCATATACATGTCCCAGGAATTTTAATATTCCTGCTTAGTAAAACCTTCTTAAATCAAGGTTTAATGCTCCTTCAATAATATCTATGTGGAAACGTTTGATTTAACCATCCAAAGTCTTAACTTTAATAAACCTTCGAGTGGAACCTTGTACAACCCTTCATAATCTTTGGTTAATTCTTATTAACCACGCATATCAATAGTACCCTTTTAACTCTGGTTCCAGTTCAACCCAACATTAACCATAATACATTTATTCTGCTCATTTCTATTATAACTCTTGTATAATAGAAATATTTCATAACCCATACTTAAAACCTTACCTTTCTGCCATTCCACAAACCTTTGCACATATATCAATGCTTTCTCTAGCGCATTAAATCTCCATCGTTGATCTATCTCACTCGATCCAATGGATATCGTGTCGTCTGCTCACCAACTAACCCAGACAATCTCCACCGTCGATGTGACCCATCCAATCGAACTGGTATCGCGCAATCTCACACAGATACTTGCACAATGGATATCAAGTCAAGAGCACACAAGAAAAGTGGTTTTCCATTTCCATCATGTGCTACATGTCAACCCCTCAGGCCAATCCCATGAATTTGTAAAATACCATTTACCACTTTGAGACCGCGCGAGATACTGCTTACCGCCTATGAAGACCGTGCCACTATTCAGCTAACATGTGGTTTCAATCTCTGCCATTCATCTTGACTTTATTTTGCATGACTTAATCCTAGCTGTCTATCTCACACAATCTCGTCTATTGATCTGACTGATCCAGCAGTACCTGTTCTTTGTTGTTTAATTCTTTCAACATCGTTAATATTCCGTGTGTGACTTGACTATTCAATGACTTTGTATTGAAGACTTCAACCACAAAACTAGTTTGAAGCAAGGATTTCTTATCCTTTCACCGATTTTGATCTTTGATTGTTCTTTCGTTTGAATCCTTTGCTCCTTTACACTTCCTTCGTAAATCCTTAGGTTTTTAGGAAACCTTGTAGTTATACCTTCATTGTAACATTAAATGTTTTCTCCAATAATGTTTGTACGCAACCCTGTAACACTCCTCTCTACACTTTGTCTCTCTCGAATTCTTTTTGAATTCCCTGCACACTTATGTTATACAAATACTCTGACTCACATAAAATTTATCATTTGATTACTCAATCCACACTTGCACAATTTAGAATTAAAATATATGTGTATATATAAACAAATAATTACATAATAAGTCTCTCTTTCTCTGGCCTAATTTTCTAATCAGTGGCCTTTTCCTTTCCTTCTTGTAGGCTTACAGTCAAACCCTAGCTAACTCTCTAGCTATCTAACTCTCGAACTAACTAACTCTCTCTATGCCTTTTACGCTTACATTTATACAAAAGGTTATGTAACCCATTTTGGTTCATATCCTTAATCTTTGGAACTAAGTCCTGAATATCCTCTAAGTCCGCTTTTGACTCAAATAATCCCTAAGGATCTTTTCTAGTTCCACAAATCATGAAACCAATTCCTAATCTGAGATTTACAACTGATTTCCAAATCTCTCAATCCCAATGGAATCTTAACTAGCCTAAATCTCTCATGTTCTCCAACATTCGAGAACATTTACAAATATGCCTCGCAATACTTAATTAAATACTATTCTTAATATCTCTCATAAACTTACTTAGGAACCTTAATAATTTCATTAATTTAATACTCAGGAAACCAACTTAACACAAGACCCCCTATGTCTACTAAAATACAATGAAATTGCTGAGCTGGATGCTCCTGCATCATTACCTTTGGATATATACCAACCAATGTATGACTTAGCATAGGTCTAACAATTATGGCAGAAAAAATCAGAGTGGTAGTCAAGTTCAAGGCACTTGGGGAAGAGATAAAGGAAGGTTACCAACTTAGCACCCTACATTAGACATATTCATGGGAAAATAAGGACCTCAACTGAATATTGTTTGCACCTGGACATGCAAAAGAATAAGTTGGGGGGGAAGAGGGAACATTGACCCCTCAAATCATTCCCTTTGTTATTCCTTTTCCCAAATCTAAGACTGCCTTAACGACTCTATGTTGTCCCTTTTTGTGACAATATATTGTTTATTAGCATGTTTTGATTAAGAAATTGCAACGCTTATAAAACCATGTTATTCAAATGATAATTTAGATTGGTAAGTAGTCTTTGCCTAGTTTTGGGATGATTATGTGTTGGTTTGGAGAAGCATGTTTGATTGGTTGCAAATTCTCGAAGAGCGCATGACTTTTTGGTATGTTGTTACTCTGGTGTTGTTACTTGTAATATCATAACATATTGCTTCTATTATGCTATTGGAGCTTGAGAATATAGTCTTTGACCGATGCTCAAGCAGAAAACCAATAAAGACCATCTAACGATAGATGGGATTTGAAGCCACTATGATAATTACGAGCATACTGTAGCAAGTTACTCTCTTTTGAACTACGGATGTAACAACATAAGATATTTGTCATAGACTGTTGTCTTAACATGTACTGATTAGTTTCAATTTTTGGTTGTGTTGTTACTCATCTGACTTGTATAAACTCAAGCACCTTCCAGGAAATTGTAACTATTGAATATTTTTCCAAAGAAATGGACTGTGTCATATATTATTATAGTATTTTTGATATAATATATTATGCACTTTATCCTTTTTTAAGTCCTAAGTCATGAATAATATTTCACAACCATGATTAGTGAAGGAAGTGCCCCCTTCACTAATCAGGTGCTGCACTTTGTTGTTAATTAGATTAATAAAAGTATATTAGAGTTAATGTTTTGGTTGTATGACGGTTTCCATTTACAAAAGTTGGTATATGCGCTTTTTGTTGGAGAAGACTATATATTCTTGGTGATAATGTGATTTATGGTTGACGTGTTTGAAGTATGACTTGGTTCATTTCTTATTTCTCTTAATGTTGTTTCTCATTGATTGTAGCATGATCTAGCTCGTGATTCCTTGATCATTGGGTTCCTTATATGCATGATTGAGTTAGTATCAATTATTCACTCTTGTTGTTAATAGAATGATTTGGTGATGGTTACAGTTGAATTGTTATTTGCAGAAGCTTGGTCTGAATAAATAAGGATTGGATTCATGTGTTGTGGTTTCATCATTTCTTTATCACTATAATTCTTGTGATTAACATATATTTAGATGCTTGTACCAATTCATTTCAAGTTCCTATCTTTGATTTATTTAGCATGATTGAATCTATTAATTACTCAACTACACAACTATTGGAAAACCAACATTTGAAAGCATCTCTCACCTACCTATATTTTGCAAACAAACTTAAAATAGCAAGATGATCCCTACTTTGACAAAATAAATGTGAGATGATATAGTGTAACAACCCTAGGTTAAATTTCATGTAATAAAGGATAATATAGGCAAAATAAGACCAATGTCATGGGACACATACTCCAAGCTAAATGGTGGGTGAACATTATATTGGGCATCACTTGCAGTTTATTTATGGATAAGGAAATTGGAAAAGGCATTAGTAAAGGCAAAGAGGCAATAATTATCATTTAATTATTAAAATAAAGGAAAATAGGAGAAAATGGAGGTGAATAGACACAAATTTGCATGCAATGGAAATTAGAGGGAAACTAAAGGAAAAAGAAGAAAAAGGAAAAATCAATTATAAAAGGCACCTTAGAATTAGTTGAGAGGTTTTTGCTCACCTTTGGAGTAAGGGTAGCAAAGGAAAGAGAACAAGCACTTGGAAAAGCAAGCAAAGGAAGGAAAAGGACAAGCGAAGGAAACCAAGGAAGCCAAGGAGAAGGTTGGATCAACAACTTGAGCAAGAAGATCTTACATGTAACAGATTGCATGTGTGATTTCCTAGTTGAGGTGTGAATGCATGGCATATGAATTTTTTTATTTGGTTAATTTGTTGTCATTGGCATGGGTTTTTCCTGGTTTGATAGTCGTTTCAACCTTGCCTTTCCACTTCCTAGATAACCATGGTGTGATGGGGTTCTTGGTTGAGATTTGGATTGCTAGGAGGTTTTGGGACTAGGTGAGGTGGTCTCAGAAAAATCCCAAGGGTTGAGGGTGGAGATGGTTTTCTCTAGGAATCCCTCAATAGATTTGTGGTGACAGGAAAATTCCTCAAGGTATGGTGAAGAAATTTTGAAGCATCCAAGCTCAGTTTAGTTTTGTGATCTCGAGACCAGTTTCGGTGAGATCACGGTAGGTTGAGGGTGGAGGTGGCTTAACCTCTAGAGTCCTTGGTTGATTATATCTTGGTTTATCCCATGAGATCCCACATTCATGCTTGGAATATGGCACGGGGGTGATTGGCTAAAAGAAAGATTTGGTTCAACCCAATCCATCATCGGGTTGTACGTGGAAGTCCTTAACTTGGTTGGATTTTGCATAAAATATAAGAACTATTTTCCTATTGTGGTTTATGAGAACTTGTACTTGTTATTATGTGGGTTTTATGGTTGTTTTGTCACTATTAATATTCTGGTTATATGTTGGTTATAAGCATAATTCTATGATGTGCTCTAACTATGACTCTTGTTCATGATTTTATAAGCATTTAAAGGTTGATGAATGCATGGGATAGCAAGTGTTGTTACACCTAGTTGAGAGGGCATTAGACATTCTTGGCGATTCTCAGATGAAGTTCATATATTTAAGATCAAATATGCATTCATGACCTGTAACCATATGTTTGAAGAAATGTTTAATGTGTACCAGGAAGTCTAGGTCAAGTTTTGACTTTAAGTTTAAAGGTTTGGCATTGTTTTCGTGTTAATTGTGATTATGGAAAGTTACAGGCGTTTTTGGTAGTGGTATGGAGGCTATCCTGAAAAAGTGGCTCATATCCTGGAACCGCGTACTCAAAACTAGAGAATTTGGGTCATAGCCGCATGGAAGTAGGCTTGTGCATGTGAGTCGAGCCTCATAACCACACTCTTTCCTTTTGGTGCATGCAATTGGTGGTTAGGCTTGTGAAAAGGTAGTTCCATCTCAGGGATTAACCACTTGAGGGGGTTTGTAGCCTTCTTAGTGTTTTTTGGTCTCTGAGGGATGTTAGTAAGGGTTTAGTTTGTTGGCCTCAATTTGTGGGTAAATGTTGGGAGGGGTCATTACAGTTTGGTATCAGAGTGAGGTTGCAACACTGGACCTCGAGGTAAAATCAGATTGTCATATAGGTTTGTATGTTTGGCATACATGTATGATAATTAATGGTTGTTATATGAATTTTGGTTATATGTATGCATGTCAATCTATTGTTGTTGTGGTTACATGCATGATATATGCTAGTTAATGAGTGCAATTATATGCACTTGTGTCGCTTATTCATGCATGTTAGTTAACTTGTTGTTATATGCATTGCAGTCATATGCATGATGATTATGGTATTTGCAGCGAATATCTTGATGTTATATGCATCATGTTAATCTATATTGGCCTGTGTACATGGTTATGGTCATAACATTCATGTATGAGTCGATATACTTTTGATATTGTGTCGTACTAATCTGGATTGAATTGTGTAGATGTGATAGCCTCCCCTGAGATACATTGAGATATGAGTTTGATGAATTTGTTTATTTGGTTTATATAACATGGTATGTTTACAAGAAATAAAATATTAGGGATGAAGAGCAGTAGTGGACTATGATTCACATGGCTCCCCATACAGGCCTGGCGCGAAATATATGGAATGGGAAAGGTTATTTGGGAAATAAGGGGAAGATTATTCTCCTAATTTAGCTAATACACTAAGGATTCTAAGGGTAGAGATCATAATTTCTAAGGCAGACAATGAAAATTTGATTGAGACATAGGAAATGATTGCAAGAGCTCAAGAAAAGAAAGCAGAATTAATGCAATGATCCTCCATAATCTTTCATATTTTCAGAAGTGGGGACAAATGAGGAGAGTATTTGTGATGAGTTTGATGTCAAAATATGCAAAACCATTGTGGTGTTGAACCTATGATGGAGATCATCGAAGGAAGGATTTCCCTTTATATCAAAGTGTGTAAGGGATGTGTGGTAGGCCTCATATCTCCAATGCACAAGAGGCGCAAACAGTCGGGGATGTAGGTCAAAGTACTCCCCAAATATATGAAATAGTGGATAACATGCGAGAATATCATCAGGAATTCATTATTGAGATGGATGGTGGAATGAGAGGGAGAATTCTAGGCAGAGCCTCAATGCATCTTGCAGCAACAGGAGCTTATGCTCCAAGATGGAACTATAGAGAAAGTTAAAGTGTGTGGAAGCACTTTGGATCGAGGAAGCTACACATCAGATGATTGATCAAATGTAGACTTATTTTGCCTTTATTAACTTTATTACATGAACTTTTAACCCAGGGTTGTTACAGACCCCTCCCCCTTATGAGAACATCATCCTCGGTGTTCTATGACACCTACAACTAGTAAAACCATTGAAAACAAAAACATACTTCCCATGGAGCTTTATAACCTAGCTTATTGTAGTATTTATAATAAACAACTTGCTCAAAAGAAAAACCATCATGAAAACATGAAAACCATACCGCTTATTGAATATTTATAACACAACTCATGGTGGTATTTACATCCATGTAGATATATACATATACCAAACTACTTTGCCTCGACTGGAAAACAATGAAGGATACATAGCCCACACCTGATCAACCATCTCCCATGTAGCTTCAATGGGCCCAAATTACTTCCACTGCACTTTAACTTATTCAATTTCTCTGTTCCAGAGCATGAGTTATTTATGTTGTAATATGCACTGAGGTTCTAGCTGGAATTCTCCTTCTAGTTCCACCTACAGTACAAACCAATCAATAACATGATCAACATCCTTTACATATCCTTTAAGAAATGAAATATGGAAAATGTCATGGAATTTCATTATCAAAGGCAGTGTATGTATGTAGACCACTGGTCCAATCCTCTTAAGGATCTCAAAAGGCCTGCAATACTGTGGTCCCACCTTGGCACATGATCCAATCCTCAAGGAGCTCTTCTTGGGCTTGATGTGCAAGTACACATGCTCCCCAAACTGAAACATCTTAAATTCCTTTTGTTAATCTGCACAACTCTTATGTCGTTCTTGTGCTTCCTTTAGATTCTTCTTTATAACCTAAATTTCCTATTCCATTTCTACCAACATATCCGGTCCAATAAATACCATGTTCACTAAATCACTCGAGCTGATGGGAGTATTAAAACTCCACCCATAGATTTCCTCAAACAGACTCATCCTTAGTGACTCTTGATAATCATTTTTGTAAGAAAACTCAACCAGTGGAAAATACTTCTCCCATCTCCTCTCCTAGTGCATGCCATACATCCTCAACATATCCTCCAAAATCCTATTGACCCTCTTTGTCTATCCATATTTGGATGGATGATAGGTTGTACTAAAGGCCAACTCTATCCCCAAACCAACATACAACTCCTTCCAAAACTTGAAAGTGAAATTACCATCCCTGTCTGACACAATCTTCTTCAGAACACCATGCAACCTCACTATCCACCTGATGAAGACCTATGCCACCTCACTAGCTAAATAAGTAATATTCACTAGAATTAAGTGAGATACCCTACTCAATTTATCATCCAAAACCATGATAGAATCATGTTGCCTCAATGTAATTGGAAGACCTATAATGAAATCCATGGAAATGACCTCACATTTCCATTCTTTACTTGGAATAGGCTGAAGTAACCCACCTGGATGCTTACACTTTGCTTTCACTTGCTGAAAATCCAAACATCTAGCCACAAACTCTAGCACTCCCTTCTTCAGATTCAGCCAATAGTATAACTCTTCATTATTGTCAATGTCTTTTGATATCATGGGTGATCTTAATATGGTTTGACATGAAAATCCCTCAAGATAAACTTCTTGATCCCATTGTCATCTGGCACATAGATCTTGTCCCCAAATCTCACCAAACCATCTAACGTGAGATGATAGTTTGCATCCTGATCACCTGTACCCTGTTGTAACTTGTGCCTAAGCTCTATGTACTTGTAATCCTATTGTCATGCTTGTAAGATCCGATCCTATAGATTTGTCCCATAAGAGCTCACTGTTGCAATATGATTCATCTACACTCTCCTACTAAGACCATATGCAACCATATCCTCCTTAATGTATCTGATCTCAAAGTCAAACTCACTGATCATGGCCAACCACCTAGTCTACCTAGAATTCAGATTCAATTGGTCAAACAAATATCTCAACCCATTGTCATCGCTCATCAATACAAACCTCTTGCCAAGAAGACAATGCCTCCACATCTTTAAGGCGTGAATAATAGATTCCAAATCAAGATCATGAGTCACATAGTTTTTCCTGTTCTCGTTCAGCTTCCTAGACTCATAACACACCATCTGTCTCTTTAATCAAGACCCCACCAAGTCCTCTCTTGAAAGAATTTGTTCACACCACGAACTCTTTGTCTAGATATACAATCTTAAGAGTTGGTGCATTGGTCAACAGCTGCTTCAATAGTTGAAAACTAGCCGCACACTCCTCTATCAATTCAATTTATTACCTTTCCTCTGCAATGATGTAATGGGATAGGCAATACGAGATAAGTTCCTGGTGAACCTCATATAGTAACCTTCTAACCCCATGATGATCTTACTTCATCCACATTTCTAGGAGTTTCCCATTCCATGATAGCTCTTATCTTTTTTGGATCCATTGTTATGCCTTCCTTAGAGATAACATGTCCCAATTAATCTATATTTGTCTTAAATAAGTTGCACTTGCTAAGCTTGGCATACAATTCATGCTCTCTTAGAAATATAAATATTGTTGTTAAGTGTTTAGCATGCTCTTCCTCATTCTTAGAATATATCAATATATCATCAATGAACATAATCACAAACTTGTTTGAATAAGGACGCAATATGTTATTCATCAAGCAGATAAAAGTAGTTGGGATATTATTCAAACCTAAAGGAACCACAACAAATTCATATTGCCCATACCTAGTCTTGAAAGAATTCTTGTATATGTCCTCTTCTTTGATGCATACATGATGGCATCATGATCTCAAATCAATCTTCGAGAACACTTTTTCTCCCTTCAACTGGTCAAAAAAGTCATCAATCCTCGAAAATGGGTACTTGTTCTTAATCGTCAGCTTGTTTAGTTGCATGTAATAAATGCACAACCTGAGGGTACCATCCTTCTTCTTCACGAACAACATCGATGAACCCCAAGGTGATAAACCTAGCCTAATATATCCCTTTTCAAGCATTTCCTTCAGCTACAACTTCAAATCTACTAACTTTGGTGTGCTCATCCTGTAACGTGCCTTTGATGTTGGTGATGCCCCTGGTGCCAAATCAATAGAAAATTCCACTTCCCTGTGGGGAGGAAACTCTGCAATCCCTGCTAGAAACAAATCCTAAAATTTTTGTAATATAGGGTATCTTGTGAATATTTATGCATCATCAACATCCTTACCCTTGTCACTGGAAATATGGACTGCAAATAGTACACACCCCTTTCCGCAGTTGCGCTTAGCCTACATAGTTGTGACCATCTTAACTGATGTAGGCTTCTTCTTTCATTGCAAAAATGTATTTTCTCCATTATCATCTAGGCACTCGATATCATTATCATAATAATATACATTGGTCCTGTGAAGATACATCCCATCCATACCCAAAAGCATATTATATGATCCTAGTCGTCGTACATTCAAACGTGTCGTTGAAGGCATACCATTCAACTCAAATGCACAAATTCTTACCCAATGATGAACCCTCTTCTTAGTAACTATAGCTAACTACACCAACCAATATTGTGCATCCACTTGTTTGCTCAAGCCACACTTATCCACCAAGTTGGGATTAACATAACTATAATTAGATCTAGGATCAATAAAAATAGAAACTACTCAACCACAGAGCTTACCTTCCATCTCAATAATGGATGCCTGGTGATCTGCCTACTTGTTGTCCATAGATGCATAATCCAAGGAAATCTATGCCCAAAATCCCAAAGTGGTTATGCCTCATAAGCACTATACATATGAGGCCCGCCACCCTCGTACAATGGAAAATCATTCTTGCAATGTTCTTTGCAACATATCTAAGACTACAATGGTCCCCTACCATCACCTCTAGTCTTCTTCTCTCCAGCCTATGACCCATGTCCCTTCTCCACTACATTGAACTTCTTTGAAGGAGAAATATTTTCTTTCTCACCTACATCTTGAGGTCTTCCCTTCTTTGGTGGCCACTCCCCTTTAACTTTCTCATTCCCCTTTAAATCACACTTAGGTTCAGCTTTGCACTTTAACTTCTCATGACAATTCTTCAACTTCCAGATGGGCTCCTCCAACAATGTAGGCTCATCAAACTCAATCCAGACTCTATATCTTTTTGGAAACCCACTGATGAATATATGAATCTTAGCCTCCCCATCCTTGAGGTAAGGCACATACCTAAATAGCTCCGGGAACCTGCCAGTGTACTCATCATCTGTTAGAGAACCCATATGTAGCTCATAGAAATTGTTAGCTTTGTCATCATAGTACCTATCCGTTAGGTACTTCTTCCTAAAGATTCTCTCGAAATCATCCCAAATCAACTCTTCTCCCTAAATTCTCTTAACGTTATTCACATATTCCCACCAAATATTTGCTTTCCCTTTAAGACTGAAGGTGGATATTTTGGCTTTCATGTTCTCTTAATAGCTATGTAATCTAAAGAATTTATTCATCCCAAGAAACCATGCCTCTACATATTTTGACTTCTTCATTTCTCCATCGAATGTAGGAGGCTTGAATTTCTTGAACTCCTCTAGCAAGTACTCACTCCTCCTATAAGGATGATGATGGTGATGGTGGTGATAATGTCTCCTGGATGAGGAACTAGAATGATGCCCATACATACTAGTCCTCCTGTTAAGTGTATCTAGTGATCTTATGCCTCTTATTGTATCTCTTTTATCCAACCTGTATCCAGACTGAGACTTGCTACCATAGGCTCCATTAGTTTTCTCTTCCTTCCCTTGACTAATCCTCAACTACCCCTGTTTCTGAAAAATCTAACTAGCTCTAAAGAATTGATCCATTGACTTCTACCTACTTTCCCTAAGCCCTTCAAATTCTTTCCTGAGCCTCAACCAACCTGTCATTATCTACTTTGAAAATTCTGATCTCTACCCTCAAACTCCTCAATGTATCTATTATACCAGGAGAATGCTCATCTCCTTTCTTCCCAACTGATCTATAGGGAGAGTCACAGGAACTGTAGTCTACCATCTTTCTCATCTTCTCTAATTCTCTTCTTCCAACAAGTAGGCCATGTCATATAAACCAAATACATACCAAATCAAAACCATACCTCATTGATGTTCAGGGGAGGCTTATCTCATCTACAAAATTAGTCCACAGTAGCATGATACATGTATAATCATAATCATGTCAATATAACAACACCATGCGTGACCATACCAACTGTGTACCATGACACCATGCATGACAACCATGACCATTACAACATCATATTTTACCCAAAGAGAGTACAACCCATTTTGATACCACCCTGTGGTATCAGATATTACCCAAAGAGAGCAAAACTTGCTCTGGTACAACCCTATGGTATCAGATATTACCCAAATAGATTGAAACCCACTCTGATACCACCCTGTGGTATTATATATTACCCAAAGAGAGGGAAACCCGCTTTGATACCACACTGTAACCCACCACCTCCCACATTTACCCACTTTCATTGGTTTTCCCAATGTAAACATGATATGAGGGTCATTATGATAAGACTCAACCTCTCTGTTGACAGTTTTGGACCTACCAACATTCAGGGGATCTCCCCGGTATTAAGTCCTAACTAGACTTCACCAGTTTGGTGTAGGAGTCCCATCTGGTATGATGACCTGGTTGACAATATCTTAGATATTTTCCTTAGCTCTTGTTGTTCAACACATGAGAGTGTGCCTAGTGAGGTGAGTAACTTTAAGAAAGCGAGGTGAGTAATCCTAGTGAGTGTGTAATGTAACTATGTGTCTAGGTTCTCTTATTGTCGAAAGGGAAAGTGAAGTGAGCCTCTCTTTGAGAGGGAATAGTCCCAACACATGAAGAAATAGACATGAACAACAACAATGGTTTGTCTAGCATCTAGCGGAATAGTCCACAGCGGATGTTGTAGTCGTGAAAACCAAACTTCAAGGGAAAACACGTGCACCATCCATCTGAGTAGTCCACATGGGGGTGACGGTTGCTAAGACCAAGAAAAAATAAGGATGGCCTGTCTAATGTTTGGCAGGGTAGCGCATATGGGCAAGACAATAGTGATAAACAATACAACACATCTTCAATAATGTAAGTACTAAAATAACCGAAACAATTTAACTATATTAGTACAGGTTAAGAAAAATGCATTACAAACGTTTAAAGAATAGTCTTACAAACGGATACAAAACATGCATGAAAATGTGTTGGCTGGATACAAGCATATGAATTAAGAAAAAGTTCCAAGACACATATGTACACCATACATCACTAGCCCCAGTATTAGGACATTGAATCCACTCCTCGCTCCTCAAAGAACAAACTACAGACTCTCAAGGCTAGGTGGGAGGAGCCAAGTTGAAAAGTCCTTTGCTCATACAATGAGGGGGTATATATAGCCAAAGGGGAGTAACTAACCCTCGTGACTCTTCAGCTTCCCTCATGACTGTTTGACTTCCTATGACTTTTCAACTAATGTGGCTCTTTCACTTCATATGTGTGTCTCTTTGACTTTCACATTACATTACATTTGAAACAACAAGTATCTCCCATAGTAGTGATGTTGCCAAGAAAACTCATGACACAACTGGACATGACACTGCTGACATGTACTAGCTAATTGTGGTGTCTGTGTCGAGTTGTTGTGCTGCTAAGTAATGGTGTGCTCTCAGTGTAACATGTCTTCACCTCTTCATGGAAAATTGTGTGGGGTCTTTGATGGTCTTGGTATTTGCTTGATGGTGCTTGTGTATGTCTCCCTTTCGCTCACTACTCGATGTGCTTTGTGCATTCGCTCGACTGCGAGTAAGTCTTCTATCATGTGCTCCTTCTTCATCCCGTTCGTCATCACACCATGTTTCATCAATGTACCTGTTTCTACAATCATTCATGACGAGATGACATCAAATCCAAAAATATCCTAATCTACCATGATGCATTGTTTTCCATTTCAGTGCACGTGAGGAACAAGGCACTGAAACTGCACAAAGCATAGCTCAGGCCGAGCTATGAGGCTCCAGAGCACTGTTGGGAAAAAATGTGGAGATTTCACTATGAGACAGATTTTTGCAATCCAAGACAACAATGAAAGTTGTGGGGTGAAACCCAGTTGGGAGGCCGAATTGCACAGTTTCCGGGAGGAAGACCAGGTAGGGTGTCGAGGAACTACTGGGCCAATCTGCGCAATTTTCTAGGGGAGCATTGGGCAGGTCATCCAGCTAAGATCTGTATAGTTTCTATGGGGAAGATAGAGCGGGTAGTGGGAGGAAACCATAGGAAAATTTATGTAGTTTTCCAAAGGAGGACGGGATCAGGCTGCAGGAGTTGTTGGTCAAAATTGTACAATTCTAGGAGGCAGACTAGGATAGGCAGCGAGGGCTCCCAAAAATAACTTTGTAGTTTTTGGGTTGAGTGTAGAGCGAGGAAGTAGGGTAGGTGATAGTCAAAACTGCACAATTTTCTGAGGGAGAGCAAAGCAGGCCAGAAGGGAGGCTACCTATCAGATCTGGGCAATTTCCCAAGATAGCGTAGTGACATGCAGTAGAGGTCTGTCCCACATGTCTGTGTAGTTTCTCCAGGAAGTGCAAGGCAGGAAGGATGGACAAGTTTTGTGCAGTTTTGGAGATCAGTGCAACCCTGGGTCACAACTCGAGTCATTTTTTCTAGTTGGCTAGAGGTAGGCTTGATGGGTTATAATGCGGGAAGCGCAGACTGGATCGGGTTCTTGAACCACTTCTGCACAGTTCTAGGAGACAATCAGTTGGCTCACTTTCTAGATTGTGCATTTCAGGCTACCCTAGAGGACAGCCTCAAGCTCTACGCAGTTCTAGGTAGCAGAGCAAGGTCACTAAGATCGGGGTTTGATTGAAGGAGGGTTGTCCAGGGGACTAATTTTTAGGAAAAATGGCTAACTTTAAAAGCAAGTGAACTTGTGCATTCATGACATTATGATCACACACTTAGCATGACTCAATGACAAGACACCTCAAACCAACAATACTAACATGTTCTTAGTGAGACTAACTCAAAGGTGAACAACAACAAGTGTGAAACTTGAGATATGTCTTCGAAACGACCGTGATGACACTTGTTGCAACAGAGTATACAACTTTATGTGTGAGTACTGTCAATTTTCACATAACACAAACAACTCATGCACACAAAGACAAACCTTCAAAGTCACCAGAACAAGATCACAAGCATGACATAGCAATCAACATGTCAAAAGATGGCCGGTGGTCGATCAAGCAAAAAGGGTGTAAAAAATCGACAAGAGCTCATGGGATGAGCCCGAGTATTTGCAATTATCAAGAGGGGAAACCAAGGAAGGCTCCAAAATTTGGATATAGGACAAAATTCTGTGGGGTGTTGCAACTGCTACAACACTTAGTGACACACTGGTTGAATACAAGCTTCTCTATTTTGGTTCATTTAAAGCATAGGTCCTTAGCCTTTTAGGGATTATTGATTCGTTATGTAGGTTACTTTGGATTCACCACTTACCCCATGGACAAACATGGTTCACCTTGTACCAACTCAGTCAAACACAACAAAATTTTCAGCTAGATCACAGTGCTTCAAAATCGGGAAGGGTAGTTTGGTTCTCGAGCTTAAGATTTGTAGAGTATAATTTTTCATCTCTGGCATTGCTCCGTTGCAAGAAGGCATGGACAGTACCACGGTAGAGTCATGCAGAAACACAAACATTGCTCCACTGCCAGCGAGCCTGGTCAGTGCCTAAGTGGAGTTGCCTGCTTCACCTCTTTGCGCAGGAAGCCTTTCTCTTCTTTTGCCTTTGTATTTTTTTGAAAGAGAACTGTGCATAGGCACTTATTTATTTTGGGTTAGAAGAGGGATCCCAGCTTATTGAGAGTAGAAGAGGTTCCTTCAGAGAAGCATGTAAGACCTCTGATTTAGGTTTGCTCATTTAGATTTTCCCCTTCTCTGTTTCTACTAGTTGGATAAGCTTGAACACACAAAGCAAAAGACTAAGTTTAGGCATGGGGTTTCTAAGTTTGGACATACGTTCATGGTTTGACCAGAGCTTCCCTTATAGATGGATCATATTTTTTGTCAAGGCTTCATTAGCCAAAAGTTACAACCAAGCACAAAGAAGATAGACACAAGTCTGGCCAAGTGATGCAGTGTCACAAGACTCTTTAAATTCAACCACATACTTATTCAAAAGCCAGAAAGTAGTATAGGACAACATTTATTTACAAAACAAAAATGACAAGAAAAACAAAACATAAGTAAAATGGAAAAGTAAATCAGTACAAAAAAAAAAAAGTAAGCATGATATGTACATAGGCGAGGCGCAGCCCCAGATCATTGAAAATAATATTTTAAATCTTGGCCATTGGCAGTAAGTTTGTCAATCCTCATGTTAAGTGATTATAACGATGTGTGTGTTGGCCAAGTTTTTTGTGAACCATGTATGGACCAATCCACAAGGACTAGAACTTCATATGTTTTCCTTTGTCTTCATGGGGTTTATCAAACTTCAAGACTAAGTCACCCACAGGGAAGCTAGCATTCCATGTAGACTTTAGATCGAACCATCTCTTGATACGGTTCTGGTGGAGTGAAAAAATTTCTTTTTCTTTCATCCGTTCTTCTTGTAACTTATGTAATGATTCCATCCTACGTTGAACCAATAGACACGGCTTGCCTCAGGATTCTTGGGATATTTGGAGAGCAGGAAAGTATATATTTGGCAGTAGGATGGCTTCTTTTTCCGTATACAAGGAAGTATGGAGATGTGTTCAGAGAGGGTTAGGGTGTAACTCGATCAGCCCAAACTGAATTCACTAGAGAGGAATACCAATTTTGGTGCTCAAAGTAAATGGTATTTTTTTATGATGTGAATGAGATTCGTGTTTTTAGATTCAACAAGATCATTTCCCTGCAAGTAGTAGTTAACTGAATGTATAAGCACAATACCATATTGCAATGCAAAATCATATAGTTTCAACGAAGAGAAGTAAGTTCCATTGTCAAAAAAAAGTGATACAGGAACGCCAAACCTCAAAATGATGTTCTGCTGAAGGAAATTGATGACTTCCTGGTCATTCACTTGTTTGAGCGGAAATTCTTATGTCCACCGCATGAAGTAATCTCTAGCAGTCAAGATGTTGTGGTGTTGCTTTAATGAATGTGGGAATATTTCCCCAATTATGTGTAATTCCCACTGCTTGAATGGTTTTTCTAGTGCAATAGGCTGCAGCGGGGCTGTTGAACTTTGTGTTCTGTCGGCGCATCGCTGACAAACCGAGCACTTGTGGGCATACACATGTGCATATTTAAATAATGTGGGCTAGTAGAAACTGGCTCTCATGAATTTATGCACATTTCTTTTACCCATGAAGTGACCCCTATCTATTCCATCATACATGTCACGTAATACTCTCTCTGAATCTTGTGCCTCCAAGCACCTGAGAAAAATTTCATTGTTGTGCTTTCTGTAAAGCACTCCGTGCACCCACTGGTAAGGTAAGGCTTTGAGGTGAAGTGCACTCTTCTACCACATGGAAAAGTGAGAGGGCATGGTGTTGTGCTCAAGGTACTGGCACACTTCTTCATACCAATATTTGTCATGTGAAGTGGGTAGTGCTCACTCTACATTATACATATAGATTCCTTGCTCCCATCCGGTGAGCTCTTCTTCTTCCTCTGGCATGTGTACACCTTATGCTACAAGTCTACAAAGACCATGACCCTTGAAGGGTAGGTAGGGTTTGAAGTGTTTCACCACCTTGTTTATAGCATATGCTTATTTACCCATGTCAGGATAGTTGAGCTTAGGTCCATGCATGCTCGTGCTCATGAAGGAGATAGGATGTTCATTTTTCAATTCATCCTTTTGTTTGAGCACTACAGTGAGTCAATTGTCAAAAGTGAATGTATAAAGCACGAAATATTTGTTGAAATATGGGTTGTACAGTGTAGGTGCATTTTCTATTTCCTACTTGATACGGGAAAATGCATCCTTTTCCTTCTTCCCCCAGTTGTAGACTACATCCTTCTTGATAATGTCTTGGATAAGTTTAACAATATGCACATAATCTGATATGAACTTCTAGAGGAATTTGATCTTCCCCAAGAAGGACTACATAGCTTTCTTGTTGAATAGGTGAGGAATTTGTGTGATAGTCCAAACTCGTTCAAAATAAACCTTGATCCCACTCTTGGCGATGATATGCCCAAGGAGGTTCCCCTTAGACACTACAAATATGTTATTCTTGGGATTCAATATGTAGAAAATCTATGATAGGTTAACCTGATAATGCAATATAAATCAAAGAAAAATACTATAACCTACTTTGACTATCAATTTGCAGAAGCTTAAAGATTGATATAAACAATATAACTAGAAGAAGAAGAATCAATGGCACAATACACATGAAAATACTTTGGGGAAAGTCTCAAATAAAAACCCCACACTATCATACATGGTGGAAATATGTAGGAATTATACAAAGCCTTAGCTCTCACAGCTAGCCAGCTCTCAGTGCAATCCTCACATATGCTCACAGGAAATCTTGGCTTCTCTCCAACCTTCCTCTCTGCCCTCCAAGCTCCTATTTCCTTGCATTGTTCCTTGTGGATGATTATCCTTCAAAACTGTGCAATCCTCAAGGATGAATCCTTGACTGCATGCATGAGTTTTCTCCATGAGAAAACACATGCAACTAATAGTACACTGTCCTTGAACATTAATCTCAACTGGGTCTTTCTCAGGATAGACATGCATGAGTTTCTGATGAGGGAATCTTTAGTTAACTGGAGTAGCACTAGTTGAGTGCATTAATGCATCAACCGACTGTTAACTCACTATTAGTTCCTCAAACAGTTTAGAAATAATTTAACTGGACTTAACTCAGTAAACTGAGTTAACTAATTACAACTCAAATATAACTCAATCTTATCTCCTTAATTTAAGAGATAACTCTTACATGACTTCAGAAAGACTTTTAACTTGAATTTCTCCAACCAATTAATTTAAAATAAATTAATTAATTATTTCCAAGTAGCTGTTAAGACTAAATTCGATTTTAATTCACAATTTAATTCAAGGACAAATTAAATTGGAATATTCTTGTTT
>APFE030579770.1:30216-114363 GCA_000404065.3 Pinus taeda
TTCTTGTTTCCATATTTCAACACTCCCTCTCAACAAGAAAGGGATTATCTGCCACCCCGATCCTATCTCTATGGAACTCGAATTTACACTTTGACAATGCCTTTGTCAAAATGTTAGCGTCTTACTCCTCTGTCGAAATATACTGCAGCAACATGATCCTCTCAACTTTTGAAAAGCCACGAGCAACAAATCTTGCCTTATGCTTCTCCACACTACCATTAGCAGCTTGCTTTACCTTGTAAAGCCAACGGGAACTCACAACTGACTTGTTCTCCAGTCTCGAAACCACATCCCAAACACTATTATGAACTATGGAGTCATACTCCTCCACCATAGCATCAACCCAAATCGGTTGTTGCATTGCTTCCTCAAAGGAAGATGACTTGGTCTCAACACATTCCCCAACAAGGGCCATGTATCCAGTGTACCTCTCAGGTGACCTCCTCTGTCTGTGCTGAGAAGATGGTGCTCCCACATTCTCTTTCACATCCTCCAACAATCTATTAGCTTCTCTTGTGCGCTTCCATCCATCTTTGGAAGACTCTGCTTGAGTGCATGTCTCCACTCTTGGAACCTTTGCATGTGGCTGCTCTGGATCAATCTAAGGCTCCTCCTCCTTAGGAACCAATAGTTCCTCCACAACCTATAGTTGGAGCTCTCTCTCAAGGGAATCTCGCATAGCCTTCTTCTCATCAAACTTGAGATCTCTACGAACCACTATCCTCCGACTAGTAGGCAAGTACACCCCATAGTTGTGAGGTATATCAGTGTACCCCACAAATATCCCCAACTCTTTTGTTGGCTCAAGCTTCTTTTGTGCATCCTTTGTCACATGGAAATATACCAATGAGACAAATATCCTAAAGTGACCCACATCTGGTCTCTTACCAAAGAAAGCTTCCTCTAGAGTCTTCATCCCAAGTATGAGATGTGGGTTTCTATTCTGCAAATAGACCATTGTGTTACATGCCTCAGCCCACAAGTGAAGTGGTAGGCCTTCGTCATGCAGCATTGCCCGTGCTACCCCTACAATAGTTCTGTTCTTATTCTCGTCCACCCCATTCTATTGTGGGTTATGAGGTGTTGTCAACTCTCGTTTAATTCCTTCCACTACACAGAAGTCCTTAAACTCTTGAGAGACATATTATCCACCGGTGTCACTTCTTAATGACTTGATCTTCTTCCTTGACACTTTCTCTACCAAAGCTTTGAAATCACAAAACTTTGTGAAATTTTGGTCCTTCTTCTGCATGAAATAAATCCATCATTTATGAGAATAGTCATCAATGAAAATAACATAATACCTTTGCTTCTTTGTGGATGTCGTCGAGAATAGTCCACACAAATCAGTATGAACTTGCTCTAAGATAGCCTCTACTCAACTGTCTCAATCATGAAAGGAAGACTTGGTGTACTTTCCCAAGGTACAACCTTTGCATGTGTCAACTTGCTCAATTTTACCTTTGGGAAGTCCTATAGATATCTGTTGCATTATCTTCAAATCCCCATAATGCAAATGGCCCAACCACATGTGCCACAACTTGTCAATGTCTTGGCTTTGCACCAATTATGCATCATACTCAATGATGCACAATCATCTACCTCTAGTTTATAGAGATTCTTCACCAAAATCCCTTTCCTCTTGGTTTGACCCGTGGCTATGTGTCTTAGGAACGCCTTTCCTTTACTAAAGACAACATCGTAGCCTTTTTCCTCCAACACCGCGACCGATACCAAGTTCTTCTTCAGTCCAAGCACATACATCACATATGTCAAGGTGAGAGGAGCTTCATTCTCCCTCTGAAAAGCAATCGTGCCTACTCCTGAAAAACTATACCTTCTATCATCACCCATCTCTATGCACATCTTGAGTTCTTTCTCCTCCAAGGCAGTGAATAAATTTTTATCATCGGTCATGTGGAATGAGGCTCCACTGTCAAGATACCAGACACAACCCATCATCAATGACACCATGCATGCGATGAGGGTAAATTCCATTTCGAACTGAGAGGCTAATGACTCACCTTCCGATCCTTCCGAGGATCCCTTCTTGGACTTCTTTGATGGGCAATTAGTCGCATAATGTCCCATCTTGTGACAATTAAAGCATCTTACTTTAGACATGTCACCCTTCTTCCCTCCATGAGAAGAATTCAATTTGAAATGGGAAGCCTTCCCCTTCCCTTTCCTTGCCTTACTTGCTAAGGCCATATTTTCTTCATCATCATTCTTGGATGAAGAACCATTTCGTGTGCTCCTCCTGATCTCCTCCTACATAAGGTTCGACCACAGTCGTTCCCAATCCAGCAGTTTCTCCCTTCCATTCACAAAGTCATGGTAGCTATTCCAACTCTTTGGAAGGCCAAGGAGAGAAAGTCTTGCCATATCATCATCGGAAGTAGTTATTCCCACACTTCCAAGCTCATCTCTGCAGGTGGTGTGCTTGTTCAGATATTTGGAAATAGTATCGCCCTTCTCCATCTTGATTCTTCTAAGCTTATCCTTGAGCACCAATTTCCTCTAGTCACTATTGTTCTGATATAGGTCCTTCAATGTCTTCCACATTGAAAATGGAGTATCCTTCCCATGAAGACTCGAGACAATATGGTCTTGAACTCCCTCAAGGATGATCCGTCTCACCTTCGCCACACACTTCTTCCACTCAGCCAACTCTTGTGCATTATTTGAAGTTGGATTTGGGATTTCTTGATTAATGAATTCCTTCAAGCCATTGTATTCTAATACACCTCCATTCTATCTTTCCATGCTATGTAATTCAAGCTATCTTCCAATGCATACTGGAGTCTCAAGCCATAGAACGCCATTGGCCAACCTTGAAGTATGATATGAATTCGATTTGCACCTACAACCCCGAACTTCAAACTTCGAATTCTCTTCTCATATTGTTCACAGCTTTGATACCATGTAGAAAATATGTGATAGATTAACCCCATAATGCAATATAAATCAAAGTAGAATACTATAACCTACTTCTACTATCAATTTGAGGAAGCTTAAAGATTGTACTGAACTATAAGTAGAAGAAGAAGAATCAATGGCACAATACACATGAAAATACTTTGGGGAAAGTATCAGATAAAAGCCCCACACTATTGTATTATCATACATGGTGGAAATACATAGGAATTATACAAAGCCTTAGCTCTCACAGCTAGCCAGCTCTCAATACAATCCTCACAGATGCTCACAAGCAATATTGGCTTCTCTCCAGCCTTCCTCTATGCCCTCCAAGCTCCTATTTCCTTGTGTTGTTCCTTGTGAATGATTAGCCTTCAAAACTGCGCAATCCTCAAGGATGAATCCTTGACTGCATGCATGAGTTTTCTCCATGAGAAAACACATGCAACTAATAGTATATTTTCCTTGAACATTAATCTCAACTGGGTCTTTCTCAGAATAGACATGCATGTGTTTCTGATGAGGGAATCTTCAGTTAACTAGAGTAGCACTAGTTGAGTGCATTAATGCATCCACTGACTGTTAACTCACAATTAGTTCCTCAAACAGTTTGGAACTAATTTTACTAGACTTAACTCAGTAAACTAAGTTAACTAATTACAACTCAAATATAACTCAATCTTATCTCCTTAATTTAAGGGATAACTCTTGCATGACTTCAGAAATACTTTTAACTTGAATTTCTCCAACTAAATAATTTAAAATAAATTAATTAATTATTTCCAAGTAGCTATTAAGACTAAATTCAATTTTAATTCACAATTTAATTCAAGCACAAATGAAATTGGAATATTCTTGTTGCCATATTTCAACACAAGGATATTCCATACTTTTGACATCTCTCAAAGATCTTCTTAAGATGGCATAGGTGGTCTGATCGTTTTTTGGAAAAGACTATCACATCATCCAAGTAAAACACCACGCTCTATCTGATGAGCCCATGGAAGGCGATGTACATAGTGCACTGAAAGGTTGTGCTTGCATTTACCAGCCCAAATGGAATTCTTCGGTAAGCGAACGTACCCCACTTGGTACAGAACATAGTTTTAAGTCTGTCAAGTTCTGCTACCAGAACTTGGTTATAACCAAAAAAACCGTCAAGGAGAGAAAACATTTCTGCTCCATATACTATCTGCAAGATGTGTTCCATAGACAACATAGGGTAGTTGTCTTTTTCTGAGGCCCGATTCAGATTTCAAAAATCTACACACAGGCAGATCTCCCGGGACTTCTTCCTTACAGGAACTAATTTTGAAATCCAAGTAGAATGACGAACCTTGGAAATGATCTGAGCATCCAAAAACTTAGTCAATTCTTTTTGTATGAGGGGTTCAAGTGACGAATGGACTTTTCTAAGCTTTTGTTGAAATGGATTAACCCCTTCTCTGACTGGAATGATGTGTTGGATTATTCATGCGTCATATGTTTTCAAGTCATCATATGTCCACGTGAATACATTACGTTACTATCTAAACAAGCGAACAAAGGCTTGTTGCTCTTCCAGTGTAAAACATGTACCGAGATTTACAAACTTCATATCTCTTTCTCTTCCCAAGTTAATATGTTCATGTATCAGTATAGAATCATGGGTTTTGGTATTCCTAGGCCCTTTGAAGTGGTTCTGCAAGTCATAAAGCTTCTCAAGTGAAACCACATTCTTGGGGATGAGGTTGCATTTGTTTTCATCAATTGTATCTTGCAGAGACTACTCATTCATGTCTTCATCTATTGATATGTATTTGAAGACGTCAGTGTTGGCCATGAAATGCAGTATCTGTTCATCATCATCAAAAACATGCAAATTGGTGACGGTGTCAAGGATAGATGGATTATACAAAATTTCAACAATAAATCTATCCCTAAGCGATGTCATCCTAGCAATTGCATTTTCCAGAGTATCTGCAGCTGCATTGCGCATTCTTGGTACACATATGATATTAAAAGCTTGGAAATTAGAGATAAGTCACCATGCCTCTTGTTGGTAACTCTTAATACGAGGTGAGACACAGTGTATGGTGTTACGTACCTATCATACCACAATCTTGGAATAACCTACCACTTTCAGCATAGCAACGATAAGGCTTAGGGATTTCTGTAAACCCAAGACAAGTGCTTCATATTCGGCATTATTGTTCATGCACTTGAACTCCAGGCAGCTCGAGACAGAGTGTTTTCTTTTCCTCAGGTCAATCAAAACACAACCAGCTCCAAAGCCATCATGTGTTTTGGATCTATTAGCCTCCTGCTGTAGCAGGTATTCATCTTTCATGTTCCATATTTGCTACAGAGGCCAAGGAAGTGTTCATGAGAGTGTGCTAGTCAAAATGACACTGCTGTATTCTAATTTTGATGTGCTATTCCATTTTTGAAAAAATTTCAGTTAAAGGGAGGTCCAAATAGCTTAATCTTGGTCTCCGGAGGTTTCATTTTCCTGTTGTAGAATATAGAGAATCATTATCTGTCCAAACAGCTTAATCTTGGCAGATTCTTAGACAGGTAGAGAAGCAAGGATGCTCAACAGCTTAATCTGGGCCCCTGGATGAAATAAGTGTAGATGTAGATAGGAGGGCAGTCAAAAGAAAAAAGGATAGTCAGGGTCTGCAAGTTCAAGTGCACCCAAACCAAAAGAAGAAAAAATGCTAGGTAAGTAGGCTGGGTAGGTAGTTTTGAGGTTGCAGAATGTTGATTTGTGATCATTTTCATGTTTTCAAGTGTCATATCTATTTAGGTCACAATTATCAGGCAGTTTTCATATGGAGGAGCTCAAGCAAGGCATGACTAACTTCCCCCTTCTTCCTCATTCCCTAAATCACTCACTAATTTCCTTGAAGAGGTCAAGATCTGCTTGATACCTCTTAGTTTCATCATTTTCCATATCATTTGCCTTGGTAAAGACCTGCTTTACTCAAGGAATGTTCATACTTCCTCTATAAGTTCTATCTCCCCTTTATAGCCTAAGAGTTATACACTTAACGCTTTCTTGTCACAATTCATATTAACTACTAACTCTAATATGTAACTCCCTATCTATCTCCCCTTCCCATACTAAAACTATGTTAATAACTCCCCTATATACTTATCCCCTCCCACTGGTTGAAAAATAACCATAAATATACTTGGGAATTGCTACGTTTTCCTGAAACTTAGAAAGAACCCTCATCTTACCTTTCTAAACATCTTCCAATGCATTAGGACTCATTCCTATGCATAAAATCCCTCTTTTAGGCCTTGATTCCACCTTTCTAAGGCATAAAAGCCCCTTATAATGCTTCCAGACTCCTTCCTTGAAAACCCATGTTTTGCCCCTATCCTAACGTCCCACATTTAAATATTTAACCCCACACATTTAACCCCAAAACCCACCTTTCTAAAGTTTCCCCCCCACCGAAGTGCAAAATTAAATAATAAATAATGGCGCGCGGGCCTCATCCTTATCCATCCACCGCCTTACCTATCCCGTCAGCTGTCAGATCTGGCGCGCCCGAGATCTACGGTGGGCAGGTCTTTTCCCCCCTCAATATGCCGAGGGTTAGCATCTGGGAGATGGGCAGTTTTCCCGTCATACTCCCGCCACGCGTCACCCTCTCGGCTGTGGCGGAGGCCCCTCCCTGAATACCGCTTGTGCACAAAAGTGGTGCGTCGCAAACTGGATACCGCTTCCCCCTGAATGACATCACCCTGCCACGTCATCAGCTTGCGTCAGCCTCCTACCACCGTGTCATATGCCACATCACTGCCACCGTACTGCCACATCATCACCCTGCCGTACTGCCATGTCACCTCCGTACTAGGGCCCACTATTGACGTCATCCATCGTACCGCTGACGTCATGTTGATGTCACCCGCTAGAAAAACGCGCAAGTGCGAAATCGCAGCTTAGGAAGCTCAGATTCAAAATCTGAGGCAGTTTTCGATGCGGGAATCTTTTTTTAGCAGTCGTTTTTGCCTCTAAAGGGCAGAAAAAGGGCGATTTAGCAGTTTAAAAGAGTATCAGAAGCAGAAAGAAGACAGGTTGCATGTCAAAGAGTATCAGTGTTGCGGCAAAGTGTATCAGCGAAGATTTTCTCAGTGCTCGAAGCTGATAAAACATTAAAGAGCCCCCAGCAAGTCAAAGAAACAGTAAAAGCCATTTAAAGCCTCTCAAATCATAGTTACTGCACATCAAAGTCACATGAGATCAATGGACCAAAGCTCAAAGCACAGTTATTGCAGAAGTATTGCATCAAGCCACCAAGGATACCATATTAACTCATTTTGATTCAGTTGCCTCTGGCGCAGCTCAATAGATATTTACTTGCATTTAATTTCAGCACAGGTTTAGGTTTAAAAAGCTTTTCTCGCAGACCTGTTTAGGTGAGTTGTAATAAATACTCTTAGATATTTTCACTATAAAGACGACCCTGAACAATGGAATAGGGGTTGGTTGGTTGGTTGGTTAGTTTGTAAATGCACTCCAAGAGAGACTCGCTCTGTATCTGACATGTTTTATATAATCAAAGATTGCTGAAAGCTTGGAGAATGGACTGTTTGATGTGTTGTTAGTGTCTCTGAAGAGTGAATGAGGGAAATCTTGTGTTGTTTTATGAATCAATAAGTATTCCTTACCTCTGTTATTTCAATTTCACATATGCTCAAGTCATAGAACAAATGTCTGGTTTAGAATTTGCTTACCTGCACTCTATGCTCAGTTTTTGTGGCTTCTTAATGTTTTCCTCTTGATTTAGGCATAAATATGGATTCCTTATGGCTCATATTTGCTCTATTTCATATATGAATGGCTGTTATCTAGGAATTCTTAGTTGCTCCCAGGTAGGGCTCGTTTATCTTCCCTCTGCTAACCTGATTGAGAGATTCTTTATTGCCTCTCATTCCTTAGCCTTCAATCCATCTTCATTTAGCCTGAGTATTGTTTCATGAGCAGCTACCTTGCCCCTCTTTCCTCTTGTGACCAAGAAAACGCACCAGCAGCCTTACTCCATGTTAGGACTCCGTATTGTCTACTTTTGACCTTATATTTTGTTATGATATTACCCTATTTAGCCTATAAATAGAAACCCTTGATATCATTTTTGACCTCATCATCCCAAGGTATGAAGTAACTCTCCTCATTTTCTATATGATTAATTATTCAACACATATTCATGTTATCTTTACAATTAATCTTTGGAAATTGGCTAAGTCACTGACGATTGATTGGAACTGTTCAAAGTCCACAGAATCATAATTCACAGTTGTTACAACACCAGAAACAACAATTGTGCAGTTGCTGCAACACCAGAAGCAGCAACTGACTAAAGCAGGAAAAGTCTTAATTTGCAACAGCAATCATCTGAAGCTGGCAAGACTATACTTGGCTGATGATGATAAAGCACGATCAGCCAATTTAGTCACAGATGCGGGAACACCAGGAACAGCATGAAGAACTTTAAGGAACGGTTGAGATTTACCAAATCAATAACAACAGCAGAATAACCAAGGATAGCACAAGGACCCCGAGGAGATAGACGAAGACTACCAGTTTTGCAGCAGCTGAAGGATCCAATTAAACAAAGGACGACAAAGATATACATTGTTGTAACAGTATGTTGTAACAAGAATTAATTTCCTATTTTTGTACAGGAGAATTGAACTGAATGTATAATGACAATTTAATGTAATAGATGTCTCCTGTATAAAGAGAGAGACATCTACAGTTGAAAAGCTAGCATGTGATACAGGAATATTGTAGTGCAGAAGGTCGGAACCTCTGTTGTAATTGAAATTTTTGGCAGATGAATAAAGCACTGCTCTGAGCATTTTAACCTAAGATCTGTGTTCAGGGGAATCTTGTGAGAGGGACAGGGCCCACCTTCTTCACAAGATTCACCCATTTCCTTCCTGTTAAGTGTGTGTGTGTTATTTTTGTACATGTTTAGCCTCGCTTCTGATATTTCCTTTTTGCTGATACGTTGTTCCTTTAATCGATTGGCGCTGTGAGAAGTGTGTCACCGGTGAGTAGGATTTTCGGTGTGTATTGGCGACTGGTCACAGAGGCAGGTGCTGAACATCCTTATTCTGAGGATAGGGTCCTGGTCCTCTGTTACAAACGGCCATCATTTTTCTGCAGATTTGTTACCTTTCAATTTCATTTCATTTCTGCAATAGTTCACGACTGATGTAACACAGAGTAAGAGTTTGATAGGAAATAGATTTGCTTGTACTACAGTTTTTAATGCTTTTGGAATTAAAGTGCATACAGTACGAGGTCACCTTTGAAACAAAAGGACTTTCCCGGGTTGACAAATTAATGTGGTACTCGACTATTTAATCAACTGACGATGCTAGGGCATATTTATCAACTGACGATAATAGGGCATATTTATCCACTGACGATGCCTCAAATGATTTAACAAAACAAAGTCGTGTTGGTAAATTACTTGATAACGACTTCGCAAGTTAAATACTGCTTGAAAAACTCCATGACCTTTGGCCATGGTGGAGACTAGAACCTGCAGTCCAAAGATTGGTTTGTGGTTACCTCGGCCGTATCCCTTCAGGAGCTTAGGGACAACCTGAGTTTTAACATAATGGCGACTCCGTTGGGGAACTTCCTCAGATAATTTCACAAATCAAGTTGGAAAGCTCCACTGGGATAGAGTCTGACCTGCAAAGGTTGCCTTCTAGCCAAAAAAAAAAAAAAGGTTTTAGGAAAATCCCAAAAGAAACAATATAGAAACTGGCTCTAAAGAGGAAATCTTGTTTTCTGGTGAAACTACTCCTTTTCTTCAGAACTGTTGCATGTTTAATTCTGATCTTTGATGGTGGACAGAGATCAGGCACTTCAAAGTTAAGGCATCCACCTGGCGACTCCACTTCACTTTCAATTGAGACTCCACTGAGGAACGAACCAATTCTACAACCAAGTAGTCCATATTCCAAAGCATTAACAGTAAGATAGGATGACCGGGTTCATGGAAGATCTTGCATTTGATGAAGCTTTAGATGAATTCAGAAAGAGTTTATCAGAATTTAAGCTTGAAGAAGAATTTCTCAGATTGGTGTTGTTAAAAACAGCAGGATGCCTGCATAACCTTTTCCTTGATTTAGTTGTTGAAAGATATGAAAATGAAATTGAACTTTTGCATTCTCAAATTCAGTCATATAAATTTCGTGATCCTAAAGAATTTTTTCAAAATCTTCCTCTCCCAAGCCATAAGGAAATGGTACTACCTTATGACTTACAGATTGAGGATAATCTTGCTTTCAAGGTAAAGACTGAAGAATTAGTTGCAGGGTTTATTACTGAGGATGCAACTATTCCATCAGATCAAGAAGCCCCAGAAGAAAATGTCCCACATGATGTTTTTATTGATCCTATAGTAGACTACATGGAACTTCTTCTCAACTCAGATTCTTTTACATACTTTTTCTGTGAGGAACAAATATATCAGCAGTGGCCTTTTTATGTCACAATTTTGATTATGGGGGCACCTGACCAAATAGTGCTTCCAATCTCATTAACAAACAGTCAGCCAGTTCATTTCCGTCTACAGTTGCTTAAGTGGCTGCACTGGCTATTTGATTTTACCTAACACCAGAGTAGATGTTGATTAGAGTAGGTAGGTAGGATTTCAGTTTTTATTTTGATGGCAAGCTCGCTGCAGTTGAAGCCCGAAGTGAAGGCCCTAAGCTCTTCAAGTCTGTTGTCATATTCATAAATAAGGCATCCAGCAAAGGGAATTTTGCAATAATACAGCAACAACTAAAGACTAGGGCATTCTGACCTGTTGTTCTTGGCTTTTCACAAGGAAAAGCCATCCCCAAGTGGAGCCACTGTTAGCCTCCTCTTGCAGCAGGTATTCATCTTTCATGATCGACATTTTTACATGCCAAATATGTCATACTTTGCATACTGCAATGTTCCATATTTGCTACAGAGGCCAAGGAAGTGTTCATGAGAGTGTGCTAGTCAAAATGCCATTGTTGTATTCTAATTTTGATCTGCTATTCCATTTCTGAAGAATTTTCAGTTAAAGGGAGGTCCAAACAGCTTAATCTTGGTCTCCCTAGGTTTCAATTTCCTGTTGTAGAATATAGAGAATCATTATCTGTCCAAACAGCTTAATCTTGGCAGATTCTTAGACAGGTAGAGAAGAAAGGATGCTCAACAGCTTAATCTGAGCCCCTGGATGAAATAAGTGTAAATGTAGATAGGAGGGCAGTCAAAAGAAAAAAGGATAGTCAGGGTCTGCAAGTTCAAGTGCACCCAAACCAAAAGAAGAAAAAATACAAGGTAAGTAGGCCGGGTAGGTAGTTTTGAGGTTGCAGAATGTTGATTTGTGATCATTTTCATGTTTTCAAGTGTCATATCTATTTAGGTCACAATTATCAGGCAGTTTTCATATGGAGGAGCTCAAGCGAGGCATGACTAACTTCCCCCTTCGCCCCTACTCCCTAAATCACTCACTAATTTCCCTGAAAAGGTCAAGATCTACTTGATATCTCTTAGTCTCATCATTTTCATATCAATTGCCTTAGTAAAGACCTGCTTTACTCATGGAATGTTCATACTTCCTCTATAAGTTTTATTTCCCCTTTATAGCCTAAGAGTTATACACTTAGCGCTTTCTTGTCACAATTCATATTAACTACTAACTCTAATATATAACTCCCTATCTATCTCCCCTTCCCCTACTAAAACTGTGTTAATAACTCCCCTATATACTTATCCCCTCTCCTTGGTTGAAAAATAACCATAAGTATACTTGGGAATTGCTAAGTTTGCCTAAAACTTAGCAAGAACCCTCATATTGCCTTTCTAAACATCTTCCAATGCATTAGGACTCATTCCTATGCGTGAAATCCCTCTTTTAGGCCTTGATTCCACCTTTCTAAGGCATAAAAGCCCCTTATAATGCTTTCGAACTCCTTCCTTCAAAACCCATGTTCCACCCCTATCCTAAAGTCCCACATTTAAATATTTAACCCCGCACATTTAACCCCAAAACCCACCTTTCTAAAGTCCCCCCCCCCCCACCGAATTAAAAAATTAAATAATGGCGTGCGGGCCCCGTCTTTATCCCTCCACCGCCTTACCTGTCCCGTCGGCCGTCAGATCTGGCGCGCCCGAGATCTACGGTGGGCGGGTCTTTTCCCGCCTCGATATGCCAAGGGTTAGCGTCCGGGAGATGGACGGTTTTCCCGTCGTACTCCCGCCACGCGTCACCCTCCCGGCTGTGGCGGAGGCCCCTCCCCAAATACCGTTTGTGCACAAAAGCGGTGCGTCGCAAACCGGATACCGCTTCCCCCTGAATGACATCACCCTACTGCGTCATCAGCCTGCGTCGGCCTCCTACCACCGTGTCCTATGCCACATCACTGCCACCGTACTGCCACATCATCACCTTGCCGTACTGCCATGTCACTTCTATACTGGGGCCCACTGCTGACGTCACCCGCCAGAAAAACGTGCAAGTGCGAAATCGCAGCTTAGGAAGCCCGGATTCAAAATCTAAGGCAGTTTTCGATGCGGGAATCTTTTTTTAGCAATCGTTTTTGCCTCGAAAGGGCAGAAAAAGGGCGATTTAGCAGTTTAAAAGAGTATCAGAAGCAGAAAGAAGCCATATTGCATGTCAAAGAGTATCAGTCTTGCGGCAAAGTGTATCAGCGAAGATTTTCTCAGTGCTCGAAGCTGATAAAACATTAAAGAGCCCCCAACAAGTCAAAGAAATAGTAAAAGCCATTTAAAGCCTCTCAAATCACAGTTACTGCACATCAAAGTCACATGAGATCAGTGGACCAAAGCTCAAAGCACAGTTATTGCAGAAGTATTGTATCGAGCCACCAAGGATACCATATTAACTCATTTTGATTCAGCTGCCTCCAGTGCAGCTCAATAGATATTTACTTTCATTTAATTTCAGCACAGGTTTAGGTTTAAAAAGCTTTTCTCGCAGACCTGTTTAGGTCAGTTGTAATAAATACTCTTAGATATTTTCACTATAAAGAAGGCCCTGAACAATGGAATAGGGGTTGGTTGGTTGGTTGGTTAGTTTGTAAATGCACTCCAAGAGAGACTCCTTTGTATCTGACATGTTTTATATAATCAAAGATTGTTGAAAGCTTGGAGAATGGACTGTTTGATGTGTTGTTAGTGTCTCTGAAGAGTGAATGAGGGAAATCTTGTGTTGTTTTATGAATCAATAAGTATTCCTTACCTCTGTTATTTCAATTTCACATATGCTCAAGTCATAGAACAAAAGTCTGGTTTAGAATTTGCTTACCTACACTCTATGCTCAATTTCTATGGCTTCTTAATGTTTTCCTCTTGATTTAGGCATAAATATGGATTCCTTATGGCTCATATTTGCTCTATTTCATATATGAATGGCTGTTATCTGGGAATTCTTAGCTGCTCCGACTCGTTTATCTTCCCTCTGCTAACCTGATTAAGAGATTCTTTATTGCCTCTCATTCCTTAGCCTTCAATCCATCTTCATTTAGCCTGAGTATTGTTTCATGAGCAGCTACCGTGCCCCTCTTTCCTCTTGTGACCAAGAAAACGCACCAGCAGCCTTACTCCACGACTCCATGCCCAATGGTTTTAAACTTGTCACATTATGCATTGCCTCTCTACTTGCAAGCATCCTCCTTCCACCAAACACAATACAAAACCCCTTGAACCCAATAACTAGCCTAAAATTATCATCAACAAAGCTAAATCATCAAGAGAGAGCCCTCTCTGATTGCAGGTGGGCTAGAACCTACAGTCCAAAGATTGGTTTGTGGTTACCTCGGCCGTATCCCTTCAGGAGCTTAGGGATAACCTGAGTGTTAACAGGATCCATCAAAATACAAGGTCCACAAGTCATATGTACAAGGACCGCTTGCCGCACTAGTATGGCTAACACTGCTGCTACTATTGTTACAATGTACTCTACAAGTTTCATTTCCACCAGTTGGGCAAGGAAGGAGACCCAACTATGTATCTGGTGGGGTGGGGCTCTATTGTGCAAGATAACACCCCAGTAGCATTTCCATAAAGCAATCTCTGAACTTAAGTTCTGCAAAAACCAATTGTTCATTCGGACCATTCAAGGGAGTAACATTGTGTTTCATATACCTCTCCGATAGCACCTAAATCTGGTTGTTTCTGCCCTCTTATGGAATCCATAAGTGTGACCAGTCTATAGAAAAATATACTTGCAACTTGTTGGACTAGTCTCTCTAATACATATTTGTCCTTGAATTAAAATTGTGAATTAAATTCGAATTTAGTCTCACCAGCTGCTTGAAAAATAATTAATTAATTCATCTTGAGTTAATTAGTTGGATAAATTCAAGTTAGAAATCTTTGTGAAGTCATGCAATAGTTATCCCTTAAATTAAGGAGATTATCCCTTAATTAAGGAGATAAGATTGAGTTATATTTGTATTGTAATTAGTTAGCTTAGTTTACTAAGTTAAGTCCAGTTAAATTAGTTCCAAACTATTTGAGGAACTAATTGTGAGTTCAATCAGTTAATGCATGCATGAATCCAACTAGTGTACTCCAGATAACTGAAGATTCTCTCATCAGTAACGCATGCATGACTATTATGAGAAAGACCCAGTTGAGCTAAATGTCAAGGATAGGTTACTATCAGTTGCATGAGTTTTCCTATAAAGGAAACTCATCCATGCAGAAGGAATAAGGTTCCTTGAGGATTCATAGTTTTACAGGGTGTGAGATCAATGTGAGTGATCAGTGTTACACTTGGTAACAGTAGGATCACCCAGGAGAAGTATCGCAAGGAAATAGGAGGCTTGGAGGGAAAAGGAGAAGGTTTGTAAGAATCCTTGTTTGCTTGTGAGCATCCAGGAGGATTTTACTGAGAGATGACTAGTTGTGGGAGCTAAGCCTTTGTGTAGTTCTGATGTATTTCCACCTTATATGATAATATCAATAGTGGGATTTTTAACTGAGGCTTTCCCCTGAGTATTTTTTGTGTTTCATGTTCATTGATTCTTCTTCTAGTTATATGTGTTCAACTTGTTCTTTTGCAAACATTTAAGCTTCCGCAAATTGATAGTAGAAGTAGGTTATTATATTTTTCTTTAGTTATATTACATTATCAGTTTAACCTGCAGTAGATCTACAGAACTGGATTTGTAGACAGAATTTCTACATGGTATCAGAGCAAAGGTTATCAAAGCTGTGAACAGTATACTAAGAAGAGAATTCGAAGTTTGAAGTTCGAGGTTGCAGGTGCAAATCGAATTCATCTCATACTTCAAGGTTGGTTAATGGCGTTCTATGTCTTGAGACTCGAGTATGACTTGGAAGTTAGCTCGAATTACATAGCATGGAAAGATCGCATGGAGGCTGTATTAGAAGACAACGGATTGAAGCATTTCATTGATCAAGAAATCCAAAAGCCAACTTCAACTAATTCACAAGAGTTGGTTGAGTGGAAGAAGTGTGTGGCAAGGGTGAGATAGATCATCCTTGAGGTAGTTCGAGACCATATTGTCTCGAGTCTCCATGGGAAGGATACTCCATTTGCAATGTGGAAGACATTGAAGAACCTCTACTAGAACAGTAGTGACTAGAGGAAATTGGCACTTAAGGATAAGCTTTGAAGAATCAAGATGGAGAACTATGATACTATTTCCACATATCTGAACAAGCTCACCACTTGCAGAGATGAGCTTAGCAGTGTGGAAATAACTACTGATGATGATGATATGGTGAGCCTCACTCTCCTTTGCCTTCCAAAGAGCTGGAATAGCTACCAGGACTCTGTGAATGGAAAGGAGAAACTGCCGGATTGGGAATGATTGTGGTTGGATCTCATGCAAAAGGAGATCAAGAGGAGCACATGAGATGATTCTTCATCCAAGGATGATGAAGAAAATATGGCCTTATCAAGTAAGGCAAGGAAAGGGAAGGGGAAGGTGTCCCATTCCAAATTGAATTATTCTCATGGAGGGAAGAAGGTTGACAAGTCTAAAGTGAGATTCTTTAATTGTCATGAGATGGGTCATTATGTGACTAATTTCCCATCAAAGAAGTCCAAGAAGGGATCCTTGGAAGGATCGGAAGGTGAGGAATTAGCCTCTCAGTTCAAAATGGACTTCACCCTCATCGCATGCATGGTGTCATCGATGATGGGTTACGGTTGGTTCCTTGATAGTGGAGCCTCATTCCACATGACCTGCGATAAAAGTTTATTTAGTACCTTGGAGGAGAAATACCTTAAGATGCGCATAGAGATGGGTGACGAAGAAAGATATAGAATTTCAGGAGTGGGCACAGTTGCTTTTAAGAGGGAGCATGGAGCTCTTATCACCTTGATAGATGTGAAGTATGTGCTTGGACTGAAGAAGAATTTGGCATCGATCACAATGTTGAAGGACAAAGGTTATGATGTTGTTTTTAGTAAGGGAGAGGTTTTCCTTAGACACATCACCACGAGACAGGTGAAACAGATCGGTTCACGAGTTAAGAACTTGTATGCTCTTGAGGTTCAAGATGCATGCAAAGTCTTGAGTAGCAAGGAAAATGTTAGAGACTTGGTGGTTGAGAGGGAGAGTAAATTACCTCTCAACATGCAGACCCAGAAGAAGTCTCAGACATTTGTGGAGGAGCCATAATTGGAGATGCTAAGAGGAGACTGAGTGGAGGCATCCACTCATGTAGAAACCTCCAGTAGGGGGGAATTTCGAGCCAAGTTAGGAGAGGGATCACATGCAGCCATACCTCCAGGTGTGAGGGGGGGAAATGTGAAGTGATAGTCCCAAGAAGGCTGAAATCGGGCAAGGTCCATTGAGAGTTTTTATCTCATGGATCGTACCTTGCTATGGGAGCCCAATAGTAGTGGGATTGATGTAGTAAGAGATCAAAGTGACAGAGGCTAGAGCAGTCAGATAGTGAAGAGCACAGAGAAGGATTGAAAACAATGCAGAAAGGCTGAGTCAACAGAAGCGCATAGTTTTCAGTCGATAGAGGCAATAGTAGTAAGAGACTTTGATGACAAAGGCATCATTCTAATTTAGGTTGGATGTTTTTTTGTTTCTGGAGTTGTTGGAGCAACAAAACTAGAGAGAAGTGTTGCATGCATAACATTCCAAAGGTTCAGGATTGGGATAGAGTTGAATTCCTTTCTTGTTGAGAGGGAGTGTTGAAAATAGAAACAAGAAATGATAAAAATAGAATCCAGAATATTCCAATTTTAATTTGTCCTTGAATTAGAATTATGAATTAAATTCAAATTTAGTCTCACCAGCTACTTGAAAAATAACTAATTAATTCATCTTGAGTTAATTAGTTGTAGAAATTCAAGTTAGAAGTCTTTGTGAAGTCATGCAATAGTTATCCCTTAAATTAAGGAGATTATCCCTTAATTAAGGAGATAAGATTGAGTTGTATTTGAGTTGTAATTAGTTAGCTCAATTTACTAAGTTAAGTGTATTTAAATTAGTTCCAAACTATTTGAGGAACTAATTGTGAGTTCAGTCAGTCAATGCATTCATGCATCCAACTAGTGTACTCCAGATAACTGACGATTCTCTCATCAATAACTCATGCATGTCTATTCAGAGAAAGACCCAGTTGAGCTAAATGTCAAGGACAGGTTACTATCAGTTGCATGAGTTTTCCTATAAAGTAAACTCATCCATGCAGAAGGAATAAGGTTCCTTGAGGATTGTGCAGTTTTACAGGGTGTGAGATCAGTGTGAGATTAGTGTGAGTGATTAGTGTTACACTTCGTAATAGTAGGATCACCCAGGAGAAATAGCGCAAGGAAATAGGAGGCTTGGAGGGCAAAGGAGAAGGTTTGTGAGAAGCCTTATTTTCCTCTAAGCATCCAGGAGGATTGTACTGAGAGTCGGCTAGCTGTGGGAGCTAAGGCTTTGTGTAATTCTAATGTATTTCCACCTTGTATGATAATACAAATAGTGGGGTTTTTAGCTGAGGCTTTCCCCTGAGTATTTTTCTATGTTTCATGCGTATTGATTCTCCTTCTAGTTACATGTGTTTAGCTCATTCTTTCTCAAACATTTAAGCTTCCGCAAATTGATAGTAGAAGTAGGTTATTGTATTTTTCTTTGGTTATATTGCATTATTGGGTTAACCTGCGGCAGATCTACAAAACTGGATTTGTAGACAGAATTTCTACATTACCTTACTCATAGCAGTTTGAGACCTCCTACCCTTGTCTTTGGAGTCCTTAGCTAGTTCATCATCTACAATGACTCCAATCGCGCACAAGTCTTTCTCCACATCAATTGCTTCTTGGAAAATTGGAATTTTTCTGAAAGTGTTAGTTTCATAGCTCGCTTGACGAACTACTTAATATTGGTCAGTAGTGCAGACATGTAATAATTGACTATGATGGAGTCATGAGGTTTAGTGTCTGCAGTTAACTTGTTCAAAATACGATTAAACCACTAGTTAATGTCTTTCACATTTTCTTTCAACCATCTTAAGACTACCCAATTATTTCAAAAACATGGCGGGGTTTTGTAATGAGAAAAAACCTCAAGAAAAATTCTCTTGAATATCCCCCAGTTCTGAATGGAGTTGACAAGAAGGTTGTGGTACCATACAATTGTTTTTCCATCCAAGGTACATGGAAAAAATATACATGCAACATCATCGTAACGTACCTCGAGTGTTTGCAGATGTAGGTAGAGCGTGTCTAGACGGTCTTCTGCCTTCACTGCTTTGTCAGGGTCATACTTCATTAACAACTTCTCTTCCTGTCTTGGAATCTTGTACAAGACACCTAGGAGTGCTAATGGGCCTTGTGTCATCCATTCTAGATTTTTATCAGCCATATTGTCTTCTTCTTCGTACTCCCCCTCTTCTTCTAAATTAGATGGTTCAACCTTCGAATCTATTGGTTCGTCTCCACCTCTGCTTCCTCTACTGCCTCTGTCAAAACCTGAGCCCAAAAGTACGTTGTTAAATTCTTCTCCTTCTAAGAAAATAGGAGGTTCCTCTTCATTCTCGACATCTTCTACCAGCTCTTCAAGAGTGGCGAGGATTACTTCTTCAACAGATGAGACTACCACTCCTCTGGGTGTAGTCTTTTGCTTCCTCTGTGAAAGGGGAAGACTATGTACTTATGGAATCACTCCAAAATCCTTACAAAACTAACGGGTGATGGGAGGGATAGTGTGAAGGTGATGATATGAAATTTCTTTTTCGAGTCTGGGAGGTGAGGAGTAACCAAATTCATAGTTGTGTGTGTGAGATAGGGATTTCATATTACTTCCTTGACCAGATGATGGATACGTGGGGTTGAGAGGACATTTAGCCATAAACTAATGGCAGCCCTCCTTCTAGTGCCAGAAATGTTGACAATGCTAGACCCACCAACATTCAAGGGATCTCCCCGATATGAAATCCCAACTATACCTCACTCTGTTTGGTGTAGGAGTCCCATATGGTACGATGGACCAGTTGCCATTATCTTAGAGATTTTCCCCTCTCTTGTTGTTTAGCACATGGGAGTGTTATGCTTCTAACTTCAATAAAGCAAGGTGAGTATGCCTAGTGAGTGCGTAATGTAACTTTATGTCTAGGTTCTCTTATTGTCAAAGGGGAAAGTGAAGTCTCTTGATGAGAGGGAATAGTCCCAACCCAAGAAGAAATGCGTGCAAACAACAACAACGGTTTGTCCAACATCCAGCGGAATAGTCCACAGCGGATGTAGTAGTCGTGAAAACCAAATTTAAAGCAATGACACGTGCACCATCCAATGGAGTAGTCCACACAGGGGTGACGGTCGTTAAAACCAAGAAAACACAAGGATGGTTTGTCTAAGGTCCGGCGGAGTAGTCCACACGAGTGAGACAACAACGATAAACAATACAACACATATTCAACAATGTAAGTACTAAAATAACTAAAGCAGTTCAACTATCTTAGTACAGGTTAAGTAAACATGCATTTACAAATTTTTAATGAATAGTCTTACAAATGGATACAAAACATGCGTGAAAATATGTTGGCCTGACAGAAGCTTCTGAATTAAGGAAAAGTTCAAAGACACATTTGTACACCATACATCACTAGCCCTAGTAGTGGGACATTGGAGCCACTCCTCGTTCCTCAAAGAATAGACTACAGACTCTCAAGGCTAGGTTGGAGGAGCCAAGGTGAAAATTCCTTTGCTCATATAATGAGGGGGTATATATAGCTAAGGGGTAGTAATTGACCCTTGTGACTCTTCGACTTCCCTCATGATTGTTTGACTTCCTATGACTTTTCAGCTGAAGTGACTCTTTAACTTCATATGTGCATCTCTTGGACTTTCCCATTACATTACATTTGATTACAAAAAGTATGGCCCATAGTAGTGATGTGGTCGACACAACTCGACATGACAATGCTGACATGTATTGGCTGACTGGTGTCTGTGTCAATTTGTTGTGTTGTTGAGTGATGGTGTGTGCTATAAGGATTAATGCATGGGTGTTTGGTGATGTAGAAACCCTCAAGGATCTTCCTGGGATCCTTGGAAGACAGTCATATTAGCTGCAGTTGTAACAAAGATTCATGCATATTTATGTTTAACAAATGAATATCAAAGTGAGAAGGAATTATTACCTTGAGTCTTAGTGTGGTGTTGCTAGAGAGCGCAATGTAGCTAGGTGAAAGACCCCTGAGCCAGCTCCAGATCAAAACCTGCACATAGAAAAGACAAGCATAATATCACAGCATAAAACCTTGATAAATAATTCATGAACATATAAATATATTTATTTGCATATATATAAGCCACTCATGCTAATGATATTGAATAAACATACAAACAAGTCATATTATCAACATCTCGGAGTGGAAAACACAATTGCAGTTTTATATTGATGTAGAAAGAGTGATTACAACCATTAGTTGCATCAATCTTCCATTACCCCTCCAACTCCTCTCTCTCTCTCTCTCTTCCTAACCTCTTCTGATGTCTTAGTCTGAGACTCTGCTCAACATTCAAATAGGTAATCCTTTCAAATAGTTCGACCCCTTTCACAATGGCCCTAGCCTTGCATATATAGCATGTGAGGATAGGGTTTCCAATTCCTTCATGAGTTCCAGTAGGCGAAAACAGTGATTTTTACGTGCCTTTGTGCTCTTTTCTGTTTGCATACTCCATTAGGAATTATTAATTCCACCAAACAAGTCGAGTTCTGATGTTTTCCTGCTTTTATGAGCTAACATAGGAGAGAATCTAGGGATATTTTCTCAGTCAACTCGTTCCTTTGACCCATAGAAACTCATTAGGTTCACTAATACTCTTCCCGAGGTAACAAACAAAGCTACTTTGGGCACTAACGCACCCTTAGAGTTGCTAGGAAGCTTTATAAAGAAGGTTTCTAGTGTTTAGATAGTGTTAGCTTGACAACTGGGCCTGTGAACTTGGTCAGTCCTTCATCCATCGTGTCTTTCTCTTCTAAGCTGATGAGGAGGTCATTTTCTTGTATAACAGATGTCCCCTAAAGCGTGAGATCAAAGGTTGTGACGATGGTCAAAATACTTTATATTTAACTGTCCTTTTCTTTGGAAAGAGAGAGAGGGTCGGAGCTTCGGGCGGTACGAGAAACCTGATACAACATATATATATATAAAACAACTAAAATCATGTCCTGAGTCGAGCATTCTCATGCTCAGTAGTTATGTCAGGGTGATTTTCTCAATAAGGAGATATGACGATGCTAGCCACCAATAAGCAAAATGTGGAACCTGTGTCATAGGATCATTCTAATGAGTTGTCTCCAAAAACAATAAACGCAACTTGGGAGAGGAAACAAGGATGAGTGATGCAAGCCTCTACCCAAGGTCTTGATTTTCATTTCACTGCAACAACATAGATAGATACATGTGAATATAGGCGTTGAGGTCGAACATGCATGAAATCATCTGATTACTAGTCAATAATGGAGATCGTTAACAGATGCAAGGATGGCCACCAATAATGGTGATGGTCTCCAAGATGCACAGTACAATCTAGCGAGTGTGAATAATGTTTTTGTCATCAAACACTCGTAGAATTTTTTAACCAGGAGCCAATAATGAAAACCCCTGACCAAACACAAGGTGACCTACCACTGATGTCTACAAGTACTAAGTCACTGAAGTGTTTTTATGCCTTCTTCCTATATAGAGTGTTGAATTCGATAGGAAGAGACCTGTCGGAAGGTAGGAAATAAGGTGTCCTACATCAGTCGACACAAAACGGGACAAGAATGATTTTTTTTAGGAATCTTTTGAGCATTGGGTCAAAGCGAAAGAGCGCATGATGATAGGGTATGCTTGATGGTTTGATGGAGGAAATAGAACTTCTCATTCCTTCTTCGTAGATTTAACGAGCCTGAAAAAGGGAAAAACTCAGGGATTTTTCGATTTAAGAGCAAGAAATAGTCCCAAAAAAGAAAGTGTTCATAACGTCATCGTAGGTGTTTAAGGAGCCCAATAATGAAAACTCGAGGTTTTTACGATTTAATGAGCGAGAAAATTTCCTAAAAAGAATGCTCGGAGCTTCGTCATAAGTTTTTAATGAGCCTGAAGAAGGAACTCAAGGTTTTTTCGATTTTATGAGCGAGAAAAAAGTACCAAAAAAGAATGCTCAGTTGATCTTTTTCAGTTTAGTGAGTTGGAAAAAGAGGGAAAAAGAGTTGCTCGAACCGTCTGCATAAGTGTTTAACAAGACTAATGATGAAAAAGTCCCAAAAAAGAACATGCTCATATCTTCTTTGTGGTAGTTTAACGATCCCAAAGAAGGAGACTCGAGGTTTTTCGGATTAATGAGCAAGAAAAATACCATAAAAAGAATGCTCGTTCTTCCTCGTGGTAGTTTAATGAGCTCGAAGAAGGAGATTCGAGGTTTTTTCAAATTAATGAGAAAGAAAAATACCATAAAAAGAATGCTCGATACTTCTTGATCTCATGCTTGATAATAGAAGGGTCTATGCCATGCATTTCCTCATAAGACCAAGGGAAAACATCGCAGAAATCCTTAAAAGGGTAGGTGAATCTTACATTTTCCTCAAGATTGTAGTTGGCTCCAATCTGAATATTTTCCACAATGCCTGTCTTGACAGAAATATTGATGAGCAATTTCTTTGAAATATTTCCGATGTTTCCCTCCGAGTCCAAAGTTTGGATAGTCATATAAGGTGAGGAAACGATTTCAGGTGCATCAAATGACAAGATTTGAAGAGGCGTCGTGTATGAATCAGATATCAAAACACGATGGTGAGAGTCCTCCCAAGGTCACTCTACTAAACACATGATCTCTCTAATATCTTCATCCAAAGGTAGGACTTGATTAAGGAGATTGAAAGAAGGAGCAGTTATGGGAGGGGAGGTCGTACCGTTGGCCATGACCAAAGTGACCAGAGATTCAGATGCAGATTGAATGGCATGGTAGGCCAATTTAGCTGGTGATAGTGGCATTTGTTCTCTGTAAGTGTTAATGTCTGAAGGGGCCAGTAGGATCCAAGGATTGGTCAGTTCATAAGGAATGGATGAAACCATATTGACCATTTGTGGAACCGCGGGCGGTGGAAGAGGGAAACAACCCATCAGAGAAGATCCCTTCAATAGGCCAGTACCAATATTGATGTAAGAGTCAGGTACACCACCCACTAAGGGTATAGAGTCGTTGGGTAACGGGGAATAATCAGGGGTGAAAAAGGATAGTTGGTCCACTATGACTATCTTTCCATCCAATTCAAATAGGATGATGTGAAAGACAATAGACACAATGGCAGTCATGGTGTAATTCTAACCACGACCCAACAATAGATTATAGTTGAGATTTCTATCTACGACTTCGATGTCCACCATTACCATTTTCCCATTCATGGTGATGGGGTAACTGCCTAGGTAACCTTTTGGGATGAAAGTGTGGTCATCGAAAGCTTTAAGGGAATTCGACGATGGGGATAGGGTTGGATAACACAAAGAAATCCAACATCTAGCCGACATGATGTAGGTTGAACCACCTTCCTCAATGACAGTTCTATGTATTCCTTTCCCTTTCGAAAATATTTGCACCTGAAATGCAAGCTGGTGAGAAAGGAAGATTTACATTTGTCCATGTCGAAAATTGCAAGCATGGAATTCTAAGGGTCGATACCACCAATTTTCGAAAGTAGAGCTTTCCTTTGTGCTAGACAGGTTTGTAATACTTCGAGCGCTGACATAACTGACAGCGCTTGTGCCAAATTCTACAATAATATAGTATTGGGCAGCACGTGTAGATGTATTATGTGTTCTGCGACGAAGTGCCCCTTTTCACGGGTGAATCACAAGATCAGCAACTAGCCTTTCGATATGAAGATCGTTAGGAAGTAGTGGTTTTTTACTTGAGGAGGATTCCTCAGCATTAGCGACTGGAGCTCCATAAGATTTGGCTTTGGTTTATAGATCTACCATTTCAAAGGTGTAAATTGTAGATGGTCCTTCACCAGCTGAAGGATGATGTGAACCGTCGTTGCCCCCTTGTGGGGGTCGAGGTTGGTTTGCAACAAGGTGTTGTTGTTGCTGAGTGGGGAAATGATTATTCAGGACTGCAAGGGTCCTGTCAGTGTCCTTTTTAGAGATGAAATCCATGCATTCTTGAAGACGCGGACAACGATATGTCATGTGGTCTTCCACACAGATTTTTGAAGGGAACAAAGCAAGTTTTCTCTTTCCATCGTCAGAAGGCATAATAGCCTTCTCCTTTGGATTGTACTGCTTTGTTGACTGCTCTTCATAAGGAACGGTCTTTTTCTTATTCTTCTTGTTCTTACCACCAGGTTTTTGTGTAGACTTCACAGAGTTTATTGCGGTGGTAGGAAGTGCAGTCAATTTGGTAGAAGGGTCAACTAACAACTAGGCAATGTGACCCCTGAGTTGTTTTACAGCGGCCCCAGAGGTTGCGCCGGTAATCCCATCGGCGTGCATTCCGGGTTGTTGAGTAGCGGGAGCATTGGAGTTGTGAGGGGCATTAGGAATGACATCATATAAAGTGCCAGACTACAAATATATCAAATCTAAGTGATGGGAATGACAAATGGATTGGTCTTCCATGGCCGCACCACCTAAGGTGACATTTTTGGCGATTTAGGGGAGTAGAGACTTGCAAAACCAATCTGCTAATATTTAGTGATGTAGAAGCATTCACCCAAGGGAAAATCATTGTAAATAGTAGACATAGGGGGTCATGTGTTTTAGGAAATAGTTTCCCTAAGTCTCAAGTTAATGCAATATTTAGGCCTTTAAGTGTTATTTAATTAGATAATGGAGAAAGTTGTAAAAGCTCTCAAATAAATGAGAACTGAGTGGTGAATAAATGACAAGAGTCCAAAGTCAATTAGAACTCTTAAAACAGCCCATGATTTGAGGGACAAGAGAGAGACTTTAGGAATTAATGGAAGTAGAAGTGGATAGAAGATTTAGGAGTCAGTTTAGGATTTAACCCAAAATTAGTTCAACAGAACTAACGTTGGATATATGTAAGCCTACGGGCAGAGTTAGAAGAGGAGGCCACGAATGTTGAGAATCATGCCTGTGTGAGGCCAAGGTGTCTCGAATGTAATATTTGTGTTTACATTAATACATGTTCAGAGTTTGTTCCTAACTATGTTAGAGTATTGAAGAGTATTTCATGAATGAATTACTGTGAATTCGTAGGCTCTGCAATAGGTTGCAGACAGAATTCTGAAGGGCACAGCGGAACAGAGTTGATTCAGAGGAATCGTAAAATGGTCATTGAATCTACTTGACGGACAAAGTGAAGCTCTGAGGAAATAGTGAAGTGAGACTACCAGATGTGAAAAACGATTCGAAGAAATCGTAATGGATTGTTGAATCCATTCAAAGGGTCGAGTAATGCTCTGGAAGCATGTTTGTTAATGGAGTTGTGGAGTTAAGTTCAAGCGAGAACAAATGGAATATCAGAAGAATGAAAGGCCGAAACTTGAGGAAAACCCAAAAAGAGTTGAAGAAAACGTGGAAAATTTCTAAGTAAAAGGATTGAATGGAGCGAATATTGATGCTCAAGAACCGTTAGATATGGGAAGATCGACGTCTAAGATCAAATCAGCCCCAAATATCACATCGCATTAGTTCAAGTGGAAGAGGAAATGGACTACGAAATTGTCGAACTCCAATAGGGCAATATAACAGGACCCGAAGTTCCATAACGGCAGATTCAAATCCCTATCAGGTCCGAAGATATGATCACATCGGAGTGAAGAGAAGTGCGAACTTTGATAAGCGAAGTTGGAGGTGTCGACGATCTGTGGTAAAATGGATCGGCAATTGCATCAATCGGAGTTCGAAGGAGGAACCTCGCAGTGGTGGACCCGACAATATATATGGATGCAAGTATATAACATTTTAAATCCACTTTTGTGTTTCAGAGCGGGATTTCCTTTGTATTCTTGTATTTCATGTATATGCGATAAGTGGCTGTGAGAGTTGTTAAGGATTAGATGTTATGTTAACAACTCCGATAGTTGCATATCAGAAGTCAGAGGGGTGATGAACCACATATGTGGTGATGCTGGGGAGAATGTGATGGCCAATTGCGATGAGGTTTAACCTCAGAAACCGTGACAAGGTTGTACGGTAGGCAAAAAGGGTATGTTTGGAGTTTAATTCCTTTTTAATGAGTTGTATAAGGAATAGAGCCATATAGAGCATTTAAGTGTTGTAACATATATAAACCAAGATTGAGAAAGGGAAAGGATATATATGTGTGATTTAAGGGAAATAAATCTTAACAAAGGTTGTACGAGGTGATAGAGTCCCGATAAGAAAGATATAAAGGAAGACTTTAACAAAGTCATAAACAAAGGCTTGAGGCCTATTTAAAGGTTTCGATAGAAGATTTGGTGGGGTGATTGGGTTCTGATATAAAGGAACCAGGAAGAAAGGGCCTTAACCATTTAGGGAGTGAAGTTTTGACTCCTTTGAAGAGTCAAATACCTGGGACATAAGCGTTTATGTGTATCCTTGCATATTTTGGGTATGTGTGGGTCTTACCTTGCACCATTAGTGGTATTAGAGCACGTTTGTAATCACAGCAGATTTGTAATCAGAACGAGGAAGATTTCCTATGAAAGGAGGTTGCACACTGAAGAAGGTAATGTGCATAAGATAAAGGGATGAATGATAGAGACTATACTGGGAGATTGTAGTAGTTCCAGCAGAGGCTTGGAATAAACAGAACATAGGAAAGAAAAAGCAAGATTACTTAATGCAATTTCTTAAGGAAAGAGGACTTGGAGACAAAAAGGAGGGCAATCCATTTAAAGTGCAGAAGGATGGGTGAAACAAGATCATGCTGAGATCTTGAAGGAGAGATAATATGTTATGTTTTATTGAGAAGGTGTGTTTTGATATTAATGCACAAGTGACATCAAGAGAAGCTGTGAGAGGAGAACCAAATATATTCTTGAAGACAGAGTAAGGAGAATACTCTAAAGGAGAAGTGGCAGTGAACCTAAGAATCCAACAAGAGATTGGACAGAGAGGATAGCTGAAGTGTTCTCAAGAGAGAATGAGAAATTGTAGAAGCCTAGAAGGAGCAAAGGTGTTTCTCAAGACGAGGTTCCAGATAGAGGACCTATTCTTACCAAAAGACTGAGTGAGGAGAGATTAGTGAGGTAAGATTGCAGCCAAGAGGACTAGTTGTAGTAGAGGTTTGTTGCAAATGAGTGAGAATCTCATGAAGAAAGAAGAGTAGAAGATGACTACTGATATTCATAGCAGAGGTTGAGAAAGAAGCCACAACAGAAGAAAGATGAAGAAAGGGGATGCCAAGGCAAATGGAAAGAGGATGAGTCAAGAAGAAATTGACAAAGAGGTTACTGAGTAAAATAACAACTCAGTGCATTAAAGAGAATGCTTGAGGAAAGCCAGAATCTAGGTTGGGTCTTGAGGAAGAAACCAGTATAATGGCATGAGATGCAGAGAAGGCTACAGCAAATGCAAGTGAAGTGGCTGAAGGGAAAACTCAAGGAAGTTGAGCTAGAAATGGAAGAATCCATTTGTGAACCAGAGCAAGGAAAAATTATGGGATAAAGTGAAAATGAAGACTTGAAGACTGAAACTTCAAGTGAAGCAAAAGGGTCACATGGTTTTAAAACTGACAATTTGTGTATGTATGCAGGTGAAACATGTAAAGAAGGACAATTGGCTGATATTGTCGTAAAGGAGGAAGAAGACCAGCAGAATCTAAATTATGTTATGGAAGAAGATGACATAGAAAGGTCACATATGCAGTTGGAGGAAGATATCAAGCAACCAAATGAAGGGCTTGAAGAGATTGAAGAAGAGACTATCATACAATTTCTGAATCATATGAAGGATTTAGAACAGCAAGGAGATATGATGCCTGAACAATCAAGTGGGACCATAGGGTCTTATATTTTTAAAATTGATAGTTTGTGTATGATGGCAGATATTGCAGGAGAAAAGATGCATTTTGAAGATATCTTCACAGGAGAGGAAGATCTAGAAATAAAAGGTGACTGAGAAAACTTTTCAGAAGAGGAGGAATTTGATTGCATACAAAAGAAAGAGTTTATGGAGGAGTTTATAGAAGTTGTCATGGAGATGAGGAATCAGGATCTCATTCTGATGAAGAATGAAGGAATATTGTCTCAGAAAGGTAATCAAATGAGTTTGATTTTTTTTTCTATATAATACTACCTAAGTACCCACGGGGGATTTGAACCAGTGACCTATCGCAAGGAGTGATTTAACAGTACACCCATTCACCATCAATCCAAAGCCCCGTGGGCATCAAATGAGTTTGATTAATGTTATTGATGAAAAGCAAATGCAGGAGAATGTTAGTGAAGATGGTGATACAAGGATATCTCTTAGAGGAGACAAACAAAAAGAGGCTGAAGGCAAGCTTGGAGAAGAGACTATGTTAGTTGAAAACATAGTAAAGGATCATCAATTCACTATGATGATAGGCACAATAGAAGTAGCCATGGAAGTTGTTGAGGAATAAGGACATCTATTGAGGGATGTTAAGGAAGAGGAAATCTATGCAAAGGATTTAACCTTGGGAGAAGGAACACTAATAAAAGAGTGTTTTACAGAGGATGGGAAATCTGTTGAAGCTATGAAAAGTATGGAGAAGTATCTCTTAGAAGATAAAAACTCTAAAGTAAAGGAGGATGAAGAAAGTCTCTTAAATGAGAGAAACAGTGATTTATTGCAGCAGAAGGAACTTAACAATGCATGGATCTGTGAAGATGTGACAACACAGGAACAAGTTCTTATGGAAGAAAGAGATGAAGTTCAGTCTAAAGAGATGATACGTGGAGCAACAATTGAAACTATTGAACCTTATGATTCTCAAACTAATAATTTGTGTGTAAATGCAGGAAGCATAAGTGATGATGAAATACTGGCAAAGTGTCACAGAGAAATTGCATTGCTGGAGTATTTGCTGGAGAATGCAGAGTATGACAGTATGATTGCTAAAAAAAGGAGTTCACTACAGTGAACAAGAGAAGGAAGACATCATTAGGACAAAAGATGTGCAGGAGAGACTAGTTGATAGTCTCATGAATTCTTTTGAGAATTCAAATCAACATATTGATGTGCTGACAAAGGAGGAAGAAACAGAGCAGCAAATCGAGTTGTTTCAAAAGGGAAATAAGGCACAACAGCCTTATACTTTTAATAACAAGTGTTTTGAGTGTGCAGGTTTTGTTGCAAATGATGGTGGAGATTTGGCACAGCTGAACAACCAAATAAAGGTGAAAGAATGACTATGGAAGAAATCAATCCATGGAGTAGAGAAGTTAATTTCCTAGAGAAAGTGCTTAATAGTCATGATTCAAGCATGAAAGTGGGTAAGGATGATAGGGAGGCAGAAAACAAAGCTAAAGTTAGCATAGAAAACAAAGCTAAATTCAGGATAGAAAACAAAGTTAAAGTCAGTAGAGCAGGCAAGGCAAAGGTTGAAGCAAGCAAAGCAAGTGTTGAAGCAAGAGCAAGTAAAGGAAACCAACAATAGACTGAAGAACTAATGGATAGCAGCAACAACCTGAAGCAAAAAGAAGGAGGTAGAAATATGAAGTAGAACATGAACCAGTGCAAAGATGTACTGGAGATAGATATTGAAGAAATGTGGGAGCTGATGATGAAGCAGTCCAAATGGAGGAAAATGGTAACAGCAGGAAGCAAGAGCGATCAGAACTTGAATCTGATTGACAAGAAGAAGAAGATGGAGCAAAATATAGTAGAAGTACAATAGCAACAAGGAAACAAAGCATGTGGACGGTTATAGAAAAAAGTCTTGGATCCAGGAAGACCAAGACCAGAAGACACATGATCAGGAGATCATGAATACTTTCTACTTTGGGAGTCTGATGCAAGAGCATTCACCCAAGGGAAAATCATTGTAAATAATAGACATAGGGGGTCATGTATTTTAGGAAATAATTTCTCTAAGTCTCAAGTTAATGCAATATTTAGGCCTTTAAGTGTGATTTAATTAGATAATGGAGAAAGTTGTAAAAGCTCTCAAATGAATGAGAACTGAGTGGTGAATAAATGACAAGAGTCCAAAGTCAATTTGAACTCTTAAAACAACCCATGATTCGAGGGACAAGGGAGAGACTTTAGGATATAATGGAAGTAGAAGTGGGTAGAAGATTTAGGAGTCTATTTAGGATTTAACCCAGAATTAGTTCAACAGAACCAATGTTGGATATATGTAAGCCTACGAGTAGAGTCAGAAGAGGAGGCCACGAACGTTGAGAATAAGGCATGTGAAAGACTGAGGTGTCTCAAATGTAATTTTTGTTTTTACATTAATACATATTCAGAGTTTATTCCTGACTATGTCATAGTATTGAAGAGTATTTCATGAATGAATTACTGTGAATTCATGGGCTCTGCAATAGGTTGCAGACAGAATTCTGAAGGGTGCAGCGGAACAAAGTTGATTCAGAGGAATCGTAAAATGGTCATTGAATCCAATTAACAGGAAAAGTGAAGCTCTGAGGAAATAGCGAAGAGAGATTGTGTAGAGGTGCAAAACAATTCGAAGAAATCATAATGGATTGTTGAATCCATTCAAAGGGTCGAGTAATGCTCTGTAAGAACATTGGTTAATGGAGTTGTGGAGTTAAGTTAAAGCAAGAACGAATGGAACAGCAGAATAACGGAAGGTTGAAACCTAAGGAAAACCCAAATCATTGAAGAGTTGAAAAAAACATGGAAAATTTCTAAGTAAAAGGATTGAATGGAGGAGCAAAGATTGATGCTCAGGAACCGTTAGATCTAGGAATAGCAACGGATGAGATCGAATCAGCCCCAAATATCACATTGCATCAGTTCAAGTGGAAGGGGAAGCAAAATACAGTATTGTCGAACTCTGATAGGGTGATATAACCGGACCCGAAGTTCCATAATGGTGGATTTAAATACTTATCGTGTCCAAAGATATGATCACATCGGAGTGAAGAGAAGTGCGAACTCCGATAAGCAGAGTCAGAGGTGTCGCCGATCGATGGTAAAAAGGATTGGTGATCGCATCAATCAAAGTTTGGAGGAGGACCCTGGCGGTAGTGGACCTGACGATATATATGGATCCCAGTATATAACATTTTAAATCTGCTTTTGTGTTTCAGAGCGGGATTTCCTTTGTATTCCCGTATTTCGTGTATATGCAATAACTGGTGGTGCGAGCCATTAAGGCTTAAATGTTATGTTAACAACTCCTATAGTTGCATATCGGAAGTTGGAGGGGTGATGAACCACATATGTGGTGATGCCAAGGAGAATGTGATGGCCGATTGTGATGAGATTTAACCTCGGAAACCATGACAAGGCTGTACAGTAGGAGAAAAGGGTATGTTTGGAGTTTAATTTCTTTATTAATGAGTTTTATAAGGAATAGCACCATATAGAGAATTTAAGCATTGTAACATATATAAACCAAGGCTGAGAAAGGGAAAGGATATATATGTGTGATTTAAGGGAAATAAAGGTTAACGAAGGTTGTAGGAAGTGATAGAGTCCCGATAAGAAAGATATAAAGGAAGATTGTAACAAAGTCATAAACAAAGGCTTGAGGCCTTTTAAAAGGTTTTGATAGGAGATTTGGCGGGGTGATTGTGTTCCGATATAAAGGAACCAAGAAAAAAGGGCCTTAACCATTTAGGGAGTGAAGTTTTGATTCCTTTGAAGAGTCAAATACCTGGGACAGAAGCATTTATGTGGATTCTTGCATACTGTGGGCATGTGCAGGTCTTACCCTACACCAGATAGTCTGGGAGGGGAGATTTGACTGACATCCACCCACGTCTCCATTCATGTATATGATCAGAAATGTGGGTGGCAGTGTCTTGATGTAATGAAGTGAGGAGTTTCATCCCTGTTTCATAGCAGATGGGTAGCTGGAAGTTCTTTAAGAATTCCATCGCTCAAGCACCAAAGGTATTGATTGACACACGTGGTAACTCAATGTACCACTTGGCTGCATTTCCAGTAAGGGTGCGGGGAAAGAGTTGTAGCTGGATACTATCATCCACCATGGAGTTAGAAAAACACCACAGATGATAAGTGGTGATGTGTGTACCCGGATCCTCCCCTTGTTTCCCTTCGAACTTCAGGATGTCTGTCGGGATTTTATGCGGGATTGGCAGCCAAAGTAAGTTGTGATAGATTGGGTCATTTGTGAGTTTGTATAGGTTAATGATATCAAGTGTTTCCGAGAAATGCAAGGTGTTTGATGCCCCAAATCAAACCAAGGCAATGACTTATGACTTGAGGATCCTTGAGGTCCTCCCATCGTGTTGTTTCCAATATTATACACAGGTTGCGTGGTATAGTAAGTGCCTTGGGGTATAGTATTGTATTGTGGGTTTCCATAGGGGTTATTAGATTGGGGGTTGGAAGTGCCCCCAGGATAAGGAGTGCCCCTTGCTTCATTTGACATTGTGAGTAGGGTGACCATATGGATTGATTGGGACCTTGTTGAGGGTCCCCGCTCGCCACATAACTAACCATAGGTCCTTGACTGAAATAAGGAGGGTTCATTTCGATCAATGAATAACCTCCAGACTTGAAAACAAAGGGGAAACTGTTACGTTCTCGGCCGGTATATGCATTTTGGGAACTGTGCCCCCGGGTATCTAAACCTAGGGGTTAGAACGATACAATGGATGCCAACCATAGGGTTGGTTCAAGGGACCCATGCTAACCGTGCTATATTAAGCGTTATAAGGAGTGCTATATGTAGCACTTATCGAAGGTCTAGGGGCTGACACAAAAGGGCGGAACCCGGAATGTACTGGGTTCTACTCGTGGTGGGTGTCACGATAGGGTTTGAACCTGGGACAGATGGAATAGCGGGGTTTGCCATTAGAGATGACGTACTGAAAGTTGACTAGGGAGGTTTTGGTGGACCAAAATTTTCCACAAAAGCCCACGACTTGTTTGTCATCGATGGGATGGGTGGAAATGTTCCAACAGAATACAAACGAGGTACAAATGCAACAGGAACCAAGAGTGGTCCCAACGGAATCGTGATCAGAGGATTATATGGAGGAAGAAATCCTTTAGTAAAGAAATCCTCTAGTAAGCTTGAATCCTAGGACATCCAAACTGATTATGTGTTAAGTCTTGGAGATTGATTGCCAGAAGACGGGGAATCTGGTTCACTGGGGCTCAAGGGATCCTCCACAATGGGTGGGGGAAGTCCTAACAACCATCTAGATTAATGATGAGGGCTGAATGTAGCCATGGTGGCCGATAAATTTTATCAGTAAATTTTACAATGATGTTTATTAAAGTCTCGGTGATAACACTATAGAACTTTTAAAAAAAGTAAAAAATACACTAAGGAAATCAATCAACAAGCAGAGGGAAATGACCCTGTCTGATAAGCACCAATCACTGGAGATGAAACCCAGTATCACAATGAATAACAGAGAGAGTTGGCCAAATTTACAATTACGATTACTCTTGAGCTTCACCCAAACCTCGGATTAAGTGGCCAAGTACTCTCGTGGAGATGAGCACCCTCCCAAAAACCAAAGACAGAGTAGGCTCGTATGTTTTAGGTACCAGGGTAGCCCACCCCAGTCACTTTGTGTTCATCCCTAAAATTATGGCCTCTAAGGATACCTCAAATCATAGGCACTATTGGGGGGGACATAGTCGCAAACAATATGTTGTGTGGGCAGGATACCTGAGTCCCCGACTCAACTCTGATATCCCCGAAGGGATCCCTGGTACACAGAATACCCAAAGGAGATGTAAGAAAAGGTGGGATACCTTCACTTTCAGTCCAATGTTGTCTCGTTTTTAGCTCCACTTTACTGGAGTGGTCCTGGATAGTATGAGTGCAGAAGGATTTCTCTCTTTAATGACACTAGTTTCGGTGTATGATCTTGGGCAGTTAACTCACATTGCCTATCCCAAGATCTTAGCCTAAACTAATGTGTGTTTACTCTAAAAAGAGTTGTTGATTGATTCTATTAGGTAGATTTTAAATTTACTTCGTTAGAGTCTTCAGTAGGGGTGTTGACGTATGAAGTTATATGGGACTTTGACTCAAATCATGCAAAAATAATGCTTGTAAATTTTCACTTTCGATGAATAAGTTGCTTCTACAAAGGGAGAGTCATTCATACATCAATATATATACTGTGCATCCTATTCAGTAAAACACTAGCATAATTGACATAAATTCAATGCTCACTAACAACTATTGAAACCAAGTAATGCAAATCTAACCAACTAAGCAAAAAACAACAAAAATTTTGTATTTTTTCTTTAATGAAAACAAAAAATTTAAGAAGTAAAGCTATTTTCTTAAAAAAAAAAAAAATCAAGACACAGATCAGTGAAATAAGTGCAGTTGTAGATCCCTGATCAGTCTACAAGCAGATTTCCTAAGCCATGAGGTCACAGAGCTAGTTGTTTATCAAGAAATGGCTGGCTAACGCTCTGTACTAGAGGCTACACAGAGTTAGTTTCAACACTAACGCATTGTTTGTGAGGACACAGTGCCTTATAAAGCACTGTTTACACTAGTAACCAGAATTAGTGAGGAAAAATATTCAGTGGTTGGAAATGGAATGAAGAAGTACAAGAAGGCCTGGAAGAAAGAGAGATCTAGGAACTTACTAGGAGAAACCGGGAACTAAGTGTAGTCCCCAATGGAGTCGCCAATTCTGCTATAGGGATTAATGCACGGGTGTTTGGTGATGTAAAAACCCTCAAGGATTTTCCCAAGATCCTTGGTAGATAGTCAAATTAGTTGCAACTGTCACAAGTATGCATGCATATCTATGTTTAACAAATGAATATCAAAGAGAGAAGGAATTATTACCTCGAGTCTTAGTGTGGTGTTGTTGGAGAGTGCAATGTAGCTAAGTGGAAGACTCTTGAGCTAGCTCCAGATCAAAATCTGCACATAGAAAAGACAAGCGTAATATCACAACATAAAACCTTGATAAACAATTCATGAACATATAAAGATATCTAGTTGCATATGTCTAAGCCACTCATGCTAATGATATTGAATAAGCATACAAATAATTCATATTATCAACATATCGGAGTGGACAACACAATTGCAGTTCTATATTAATGTAGAAAGAGTGATTATAACCATCATTTGCATCAGCCTTCCCTTACCCCTCCAGCTCCTCTCTCTCTCTCTCTTCTTAACCTCTTCTGATGCCTTAGTCTGAGACTCTACTTGACAATCAAATAGGCAATCCTTTCAAATGGTTCGACCCCTTTCACAATGGCCCCAGCCTTGCATATATAGCATGTGAGCATAGGGTTGCGAAGTCCTTCATGAGTTCCATTAGGAAAAAGTACTAATGTTTCCATGCCTTTGTGCTCTTTCCCATTTGCATACTCCATTAGAAATTAATAATTCCTCCAAATAGGTCGAGTTCTGATGTTTCCCTACTTTTAAGAGATGACATAGGAGAGAATCTAGGAATATTTTCTCAATCAACTTGTTCCTTTGACCCATAGAAACTCATTAGGGTTCACTAATGCTCTTCCCGAGGTAACAAACAGAGTTACTTTGGGCACTAATGCACCCTTCGCCTTTCTAGGAAGATTTATAAAGCAGGTTGCTAGTGTTTAGACAATGTTAGCTTGACAATTGGGCATGTGAACTTGGTCAGTCCTTCAGTCATCATATATTTCTCCTCTGAGCTGATGAGGAGGTCATTTTCCTGTATAACAGTGTGCTCTTGGTGTAACATTTCTTCACTTATGTATGGAAAAGTGTGAGGGGTATTTGATGGTCTTGGTCTTTGCTTCATGGTGCATGTGTATGTGTCCCTTTTGCTCGTTTCTAAATGTGCTTCGTGCATTTGTTCAACTGTGAGCAAGCCTTCTACCATGCACTCCTTCTTCATCCTGTTCGTTGTTGTGCCATGTTTCATCAATGTACATGTTTCTATAATCACTCATGATGAGATGACATCAAATCCAAAAATTTCATAGTATACCATGATGCAATGTTTTCATGATGCAGCGTTTTCTATTTCGGTGCAGGTGACAAGGAGAGGAACAAGGCACTGAAACTGTGCAGAGCACAACTCAGCCTAGGATTCGAGGCTTTGGAGAACTGTCGGGAAAAACTATGCAGATGTCATTGGGAGGTAGATTTGCGCAATCCATGACAACAGTGACGGTTGCGGTGTGAAATCCAGATCGGAGGCAAAATTGCACAGTTTTTGGGAGGAAGACCATGTAGGGTGTTGGGGAATTGCTCGGCCAATCTAGAAAATTTTCAAGGGGAGCATTGGCAGGTCATCTAGCTGGGATCCGTGTAGTTTCTTCAAGGAAGATAGAGAGGGAAGGAGGAGGCACTGGCAGGAAAATCTGCGCAATTTTCTTGAGGAGGATAGGATCAAACTGTAGGAGCTACTGGTCAAAATTGTGCAATTCTGGGAGATATTCCGGGATAGGCGGCGGGGGCTCCCATACATAACTATGCAATTTCTGGGCTAAGTGCAAAGCGAGGGCAGGTGAAAATTTTCTGAGGGAGAGTAGATCAGGCCAGCAGAGCAGCCTACCTATCAGATCTGCACAATTTCTCGAGACTATGAAGTGACTAGTAGCAAAGGCCCATCCCACATGTCTGTGCAGTTTCTGTAGGCAGCACAAGGCAGGCTGGCTGGACAAGTTATACACAATTTTGGAGATCAGTGCAGCCCTGGGTCACAGCTCAAGTCATTTTTTCTAGTTGACCAAAGGGAGGCCTGATGAGTGACATTGCAGGAAGCGCAGATTAGATTGGGTTCGCAGACAACTTCTGAGCAATTATGGGAGATAGTCAGCTGTCTCACTTTCTGGATTGCGTAGTTTAGGCTACCCCAGAGGACAACCTCAAGATCTGTACAATTCTGGGCAATAGAGCAAGGTCACTGAGATCAGGATCTAGTTGAAGGAGGGTTGTCCAGTCGACAAATTTTTAGGAAAAATGACTAAGTGTGAAAGCAAGTGAACTTGTGCATTCATGATATTGTGATCACACACTTAGCATGACCATGCAACAAAACACCTCAAACCAACAAGACAAACATGTGCTCAATGAGACTGACTCAAAGGTGAAGAGTGACAAGTGCAACACTTGAGATATGTCTTCGAACGACCGTGAGGACACTTGCGCAATAGTGTATGAAACTTTTTGTGTGAGTACAAATGATGTTCACATAGCACAAAAAAGTCATGCAAACAAAGAAAAACATTCAAAATCATCAGAACATGCTCACAAGAATGACATAGCAATCAACACGCTAAAAGACGACCACTGGTTGATCAAGCAAAAAGGGTGTAAGAACTCGACAAGAGCTCATGGGATGAGCCCAAGTGTTTGTAACCATCAAGGGGAAAAACCAAGGAAGGCTCCGAAATTTGGAAGCAAGCCAAAATTTTGGAGGGTGTTGCAGCCGCTACAACACTCCCATATGACCTTAAGGAAATGGAGTTGACAAATTAATACCTTATTTACTTCCCTCATGTGTCACAAGACCTCTAGGAGTAGCCCAACCCCTCCAAGTGTCCAACCACTGAGTTAACTCTCTATTTCACTAACCTAGAGTCTCAGTTGCTCCCTTGCCAAGGCCTCTAAGCAACTGTAACCCTCTAGTAGCTCCCATAGGGTTTCTTCCAAGAGAGTGTGGACATTTCCAGTTACTTTTATGCCAATGAACCTTAATTTTGAGCCATTTTTTTAGGGCTAAGATGCAGGCCCCTACCCATAAGTCAATGAAACTTCCAGCAATGATAAATCACATAGAAACAAGCCTTCCAAACCATAACTTAAAATAAGGCTTGACCTGGCCTCTCCCAACCAAGACTGACATTTCGTCGAACACATGGTGAAGATGCAACCTACATGTCATGAATGCATATCTGAAAATAAGGATCTAAAAATTTATTTGAGGTTTAACAAGAAGCATTTATGCCTTCTCACAATAATTGTCATAACACCAATTAGGTAATGCATTCATTAACCAAACATTCCTTGAATAAATGTGATAAAATTCATGGTTAGATCTGTCATATAACCATGTTGAGAACCAAATAGATAAAAATGATAAAACAACCATTAAAGCCACGTAGTAACAAGTACATTTACTTATAAAAGACAAGAGAAACTTATCTCTTATTAACCATATGCAAAAGCCAACCAAGTCAAGAACTTCCACGTACCGCTCGACCATAGATTGGGCTGAACTAAATTTTTCTTTCATCCCATCACCATCGTTCCATATTCCAAGCATGAATGTGGGATCTCATGGTATAAACCAACCCATAAACAAATAAGGGAATCTAGAGGTTAAACCACCTCCACCCTCACCATATCATGATATCACCTAAACTAGGCATGAGATCACAAAACCAAACTGAGCTTGGATGCCTCAAAATTCCTTCACCATCCCTTGAGGAATTTTCTTGTCCCCACCCACCTATTGAGGACTTCCCGAAGGAAACCATTTCTACCCCCAACACTTGAGATTTTTCTGAGACCACCTCACCTGGATCCAAAACCTTCCAGCAATCCAAAGCTCAACCGAGAAAGAATCCCATCACACCAAGGCTATCCAAGAATGGTAAGGCAAGGCTAAAAACCATTGTTAAAACCCAGAAAAATCCATGCCACCGACAACATTGAAACACACACATGCACATACCATGCATGCCAAAACAAGCTAGGAAATCATATATGGAACCTGTTACCTACAATTATTCATGTTGAAGTTTCTTGATCCAACCTTTCCTTGTTTGATCCTTTCTTTCCTTGTCCTTCCTTTGGTTGCATGCTTTCTTTCTCCTCTTGGTGCTCTTCTCCTCTCTGAAAACCCATTTCTAAAATTAAACTTACCAAAGGCTACAAATTGATGCTCTGATGTTTTTTATTATTGATGCCTCTAATTTCTTCATCTTTCCTTAATTTTCCTTCAATTTCCTCCTCACATTCAACCTATGACCTTTCACCTCCCTTTTCTCCTATTTTCCTTTATTTTTATGAATAAAATGCCAATAATACATTTTTTTCCTTTTCAAAGCCTTTTCCATTGTGTTTTCCAATTTCCCCTTAGCCATTATACACAAGAAGTGATGCCCACTAGGATATTTTTCCCAACATTCAACTTGGAATAAGTGTCCCTTGACCATGGTCATATTTTTCTTTTATTAACTTTAGTACATGAACTTTTAACTTGAGGTTGTTACATTATTGGTGTTTTGGTTACATGCATGATAATTGCTAGTTAATCAGTGTGGTTTTATGCATGTGTGTCACTTAGTCATGCATGATAGTTAACTTGTTGTTATATGCATGATGGTTATGGTCATTACAGTTAAGATCTTTATGCTATATGTATCTTTTTAACCTAGATTGGTTTGTGAGGATGGTTATGGTTATGATATTCATGAATGAGTCAATATACTTGTGATATTGTGTCATACTAATATGGAATGAACTATGTAGATGTGATAGCCTCACCTGAGATACATTGACGTATGAGTTTGATTATACCATCTATTTGGTTTATCTAACATGGTATGTTTGTAGGAAATAGAAGGTCAGGGATGGAGAGTAGAGTAGTGGACTATGGTTCTCATGATTCCCCTTACAAGGCTAATGTGAAATCTACGGAAATGGAAAGGTTAGTTGAGTATCAAGGGGAAGAGTATTCTCCTGATATTTCTAATACACTAAGGATTCTGAGGATGGAGATCAAAAATTTCAAGGCAAACAATGACAAGTTGATTGAGACATAGGAAAGGCTTGCAAGAGATCTAGAAAAGAAAGTAGAAGTAATGCAGTCATCCTTCAGATTCTTTCATATTTGTAGAAGCGGGGAAAAATGAGGAACTAATTTGGGGTGAGTTTGATGTCATAAGATGCAAAATTGTTGTGGTGTTGAACCTATGATGGAGATCATCGCAAGAATAATTTCCTTTTGTATCAGAGTGCACAATGGATGCATGGTAGGCCTCAGATCTCTAGTGTGCAGGAGGCACAGACAGTTGGGGATGTAGGTTAAATCACACCCCGGATCTATGCAACAGTGAATAACAAGCAAATGGATCATTAGGCATTAATTATAGAGATGGATGGTGGAACTAGACAAATAATTCTAGGTAGAGGCTCGATGCATCTTGCAGCAGAAGGAGATTATGCTCTAGGACTAAGCAGTATAGCATGTTAAAGTGTGTGGAAGCACTTTGGGTTGAGGAATATAGATGGTAGATGATTGATCAGATACATGCATAAAAATTGGTTTCCAGTTATGGTTGGATTTGTCAAGGGAATTGGAGTCCCTTGAGAGATGGTACGGATGTGTTTAGTTGAAAAGTAGCATGTTGGGTACAACAGGTAACATAGCTGGTATATTATTATATCTATTATGCACTTACAATTGTGTGTTTATGGTAGTATGATGCAGGGAATTGCATGGAAAAGATACTTCCATGAAATCTTGAAGAAGGCACGGGTTTAGATTTCCCTTGGAATCATTAGGAACCATGGGGTTGATTCATGGTGTCTATTTCTAGTTTTGTGCTTTCGGCATTTTGTGATTTGTGTGTGCTTTATTTGTGGTTTTGATAGTGTCTAGTGCATGGCCATGCCACTTTTTTTGTGGTGTTGTATTGATATTGGTTTTCCATGGTTTTCTTCTTGTTTTCTTCTTGTTATTTCGTTTTATGTTTTGAGGGTCTTGGGAATTGGTTGGGGAAAGAGGAAAGTTAATGGAGCTCAGGGAAGAGCTGAGTATAAACCAACATGAAATGTAAGACTTGGATGAAGACTGGTGCATGAGTAAAGAGAAAATCAAGGCAAGAATATGACAGTCAGTTGGGTTGGTTAGGGCCAATGGGATAAATGGATGGCGGTAGGACAATCATGAGAAAGGTAACATGAAAGGTAAGGTGAATGGATTTGAGGCATCAGTTGTCTTGACTTTGTTGGGAGTTGTTGTTCTCAATGTTGCACATGTTGTGCACAAATAAATAGAGTTTTCATTACCTTGACCATATGAACACTAGTAATTGTGTTGTGATAATGATTATGCTAATGTTTATGTGTGTATGTGTGTGTGTGTGTGTGAGAGAGAGAGAGAGTGTGTGTGAGAGAGAGAGAGAGAGAGTGTGTGTGTGTGTGTATGAATTCCATTGTCTGACAGGGTCACCAAGGATTGTTCTTGTGGAAGAATGATTGTTTATGTAGGTTAATGGCATGAAAATTTTCCTAGTTCTATAAGGAATCAAGTGGGCAGAGTAGCCCTAACATATTTATGACGTTAGTATCATGTGGAATGTTGTGCAAGAATAAATAGAATTTTCTTTACCTTGACCATATGAACACTAGTAATTGTGTTGTGATCATGATTATGCTAATGTTTATATGTGTGTGTGTGTGTGTGTGTGTGTGTGTGTGTGAGAGAAAGAGAGAGAGAGTGTGTGTGTTTGTGTGTGTGTGAGAGAGAGAGAGAGAGAGAGAGTGTGTGTGTGTGTGTGTGTGTGAGAAAGAGAGAGAGAGAGAGAGTGTTTGCGTGAGAGAGAGCGAGAGAGAGAGAGAGAGTGTGTGTGTGTGTGTGTGAGAGAGAGAGAGAGAGAGACAGAGTGTTTGCGTGAGAGAGAGAGAGAGAGAGTGTGTGTGTGTGAATTCCATTGTCTAATAGGGTCATCAGGGATCATTCTTGTGGAAGAATGATTATTTATGTAGGTGAATGGCATGAAAAGTTTCATGGTTCTATAAGGAATCAAGTGGGAAGAGTAGCGCTGAAATATCTATGAGTTTAGTATCATGTGGATATGATTTGATATAATGTGCTTATAACTATGCCAATGTTTATGCTATGACAGGAAATGCTAAAGGATACATCAATGGAATGAAATCAGTGTGATCTGTAGCATGCAGGGACAAGCATGGATGATGGAAAGAGCCATAGACCCAGGGCTTGGGTTGTGTATGCACACATAAAGGCATGATAAAGTCACTAGAGGCAAGGTTTCCTGGATAGATGGTGTGGTCTCTGGATGTGCAGTACTATTGTTGTGCATATGTTGTACATTTTGTGTTGTGTACATGTGGTATTGTGTCATGAGTATTGTGTAGTTGGTGTATCGTGACATGTGTATTGATTGTATTGTATTGTGTTTACGTATATGTGTTGTGACTATACATCGGGTGTAGGTGTATGGGTTATGTTGTACATTGTGTATGTGTATGTGTTGTAGAGTGTGATGGGGTAGGAAGGTATCGGACTGTCTAGGCCCTTGTTGATATTGAGGGTAGAGGCAGTTTAGTCTCTAGATGCCCTTGTTGTTTATATTGAGGGTAGAGATAGTTTATTCTTTGGATTCCCTTGTTGTTGGTATTGAGGGTTGAGGTGGTTGAGTCTCTAGATTCCCTTGTTGCTGATATTGAGGGAGGAGGGGGTATAGTCTTTAGATTTCGTTGTTCCTTTCAAGAGAAGGCATTGGGTGCTTGCTAGGTTTGACAACTGATCCCATGTGTGTATGAGACTAAAGAGAAGAGAAGGTGTTGGGTGCTTGTCGGGTTTGGAAACTGATCCAATGTGTACGTGGTTGAGGAGATGAGAAGGAGTGGGTGCTTTCCAGGTTTGGAAATTGATTCAATGTGTGCACGAAAATAACAAAGCTAGAAGCAAAGAACCATTTGAAAGATATGTATCAGTATTTTATTTCAATTTTTAATTATGCACATAGTTTATGATTATGATTTATGATGGTTTCATTTTGATTTAACAAGATTTGGTATCTCTATACATGATGATTTTATCAAAGAGTTAGTTTGATTTTTGTGATAGGAAGTAAACAAAATTGTAGGTGTACCTTACTGACAAGCCATCAATGAGGTATGATTTAAATTTAGATCAATTCCTTTTTAGTCTAATGGAAATTATGTGCTTGGTACAGGAAAGCAGGGAAATTCCCAATTTGGGTGGTTGAAACTAAATGCAAGAATTAGCAACAACAACAAAAGGAATTGGAATAGGCAGTAGTATGATGGTAAACCATTCAGGAGCAGGGCCATTGTGGGACACTGGTACCCAATTGTGTCCATTTATTTTCGCGAGAATTCTATCAGTATGATGGTTTTGAGGCATGGATATGACTTGGTTTTTGGAGCTTTCGATGCAAGGAAACCTTGCAAAGGGATGGATCACCTGAGGGACGGTGTAGTAGAGAAGGGGATGCCGGGAAAGTTGGACGATGACTGACTACATAGAAGGGGGTGACCAGATTTCCCAAGAGACTATGTAGTAGAGAAGGGAAGGTCAAGGAATGAATTTGTTTTGGTCATTATCATTTCCATATGGAATCAGAAGCACATTGGGAGTGTGTCATAGAACAATGAGTCAATAATTATTCACCAAGGGAACATGTAGTGCAAGGATCATAGTGTTGGATATTGGATGCAAGTTTGAATTTCGCAATGTATTTTAGACTTCCTAGAAAGGAGGTGAATCCTGGTATTACTTTTAGGGTGGAGGTGTGAGCCTCTAGATTCCCTTATTGCTAATACATACATCATATCCTTTTATTTGAGGCTAAAGCAAATGTGCATATGTATGTTGTGTATATTATTGTGAATAATGTATCGAGCTTGACTTATAAAGCTCCATAAAAAATATATTTATTTGTTCGTTGAAGAAAATGTGCATAACTATATGTGGTTGTTATTGTAAATATTGTAATAAGTTGTGTTATAAAGCTCTAGTAAATGATATGTTTTTCATGCTTTCGGTAGTGGTCATTGTAAATATTGCATTGAAGTGTGTTATAAATATCCATAGGTAGTATGTTTTGTTTTCAATAGTTTGTTGGTCATAGGTGTCATAGAATATCGAGGACGGTGTTCCCCTAAGGGGGAGGAATTTGTAAAAGCTCTGGTTAAAGTTCATGTAATAAAGGATAATAAAAGAAAAATAAGACCAATGTCATGGGACACATATTCTGAGTTGAATGGTGGGTGAACATTATAGTGAGAATCCCTTGCGGTTTATTTATGGCTAAGGAAATTGGCAAAGGCATTGATGAAGGCAAAGATAAAATAATTGGCATTTAATTATGAATATAAAGGAAAATAGGAGAGAAGAAAGGTTAAGAGGCACATGTTTTCCTGCAAGGGAAATTAGAGGGAAAATGAAGAAAAAGGAGACATCAATGATAAAAAGGTATCTAAGAATAAATTGACAGTTTTTTGCCTGTCTTTGGAGCAGGTGTAGCAAAGGAAAGATAACAAGCACTTAGATAAGTAAGCAAAGGAAGGAAAAGGAAAAGTAACAGAAAGTGAAGGAAACCAAGGTTGGATTAGTAGGACCAACAGGAAGATCTTGAAGGTAAAAGGTTTCATGTGTGTTTTCCTAGATGAGGTGTGAATGCATGGTACATGCATTTGTTTATTTGGTTCATTTTGCAAACATTGGCATGGGTTTTTCCTAGTTTGACAGTCGTTTCAGCCTTGCATTTCCATTTCCTGGATAACAATGGTGTGATGGGGTTCATTCTTGGTTGAGCTCTATATTGGCATAAAGTTTTGGATCCAGGTGAGATGGTCACAGGAAAATCCCAAGGGTTGGGGGTAGAGAAGGTTTTCTTTGGGAATCCCTCGACATGTGGGTGGAGACATGAAAATTCTTCAATGTATTGTGAAGCAATTCCGATGCATCTAATCTTGGTTTGGTTTTGTGATCTTGGGACCGATTTAGGTGAGTCACGGTAGGTTGAGGGTGGAGGTGGTTTAACCTCAGGATTCCCTGGTTGATTATATATTGGTTTATCCCATGATATTTCATAGTTGTGCTTGGAATATGGCACGAGGATGATTGTCTGTAATAAATATTTGGTTCAGCCCAATCTATGATCAGGTGGACCGTGGAAGTCCCTAACTTAGTTGGATTTTGCATAAGTTAATAATATTTATTTTCTTATTGTGATTTATGAGAAATTGTACTTTTTATTATGTTGGTTTGATGGTTTTTTTTCATGGTTCATATTCTAGTTATATGTTGTGTTGGCATTATGATACAAGTGTTGTCCTTGATGGAAACTCATTCACAGGTCAGTTCAGTTTTGATGAAACGCAACCCACAGTGTAACAGATCCATTCAGATGTAACAAGGCATTGATACAGAAGAATAGGAAGATGGAACTAAAGTTTACCAATCAGAATGAAGAAGTTGAAGGTAAAGGATGGTGAAAAGCATTTTAAGGTGTATACGCAGGTCCACTTAGTCAAAATATCATATACACGCAGGTCCACGTAACAAAAAAGCGCGTACATGTTGGAAAATCAAGGAATTTCAAAAGTAGAGAATACCAGGGGTCAATACCATGGTATGAGCCCACAATATTGAGTAGAGTAACAACTATTTGATCCCACCCAAGAATACCACGGGTCCTAAGTGGTTTAGGTCCGTAGTATTGAGAAAGGCCTAAAACTATATAAGGAGGAGAAGATCATATGGCCAAGGTGTGCAAATGAAAAGGGTTTCTAAGGAATACTTCTATCTTAAGTATATTTTATGTTGCGGGGGCTATCTTTTGATTTGTTATGAAATATTTTGTGCACCTTGAATTCAATGTTGGATCAAGATCATGAGATCTAAAATGACTTATCATTGAATGATCTGATATTGGTTGGGCCAGATCTAATTGTGTACACCTGTTTTATTCTTTGAATGTCATGATCTGGGTTTGGCTGAAGTCCAGAATAGTAGCGAAGTTAGAGTTAATATTTGCATATTTGTATGTTGGTTCACTTTGGTGAAGTTACATATACACGTTGGTTCGGCTCTTCCAAGTAGCGTATGCAAAAGAAAAAGTATGATGTTCAGAGATGACTGGTCTATTTCATTAGTATTTTTGTTTTATTGTTGTTTGTTAAAGAAGTCTTCTTAGATTTGAATGTAAAACTGAATGCATAAGGAGTTTGATATCTCATTGATTGATTGTATAAGTGAGAAGGGTGATCTCTGCTACTGCCTGTGTAAGGCTCTGTAATTTGACAGTAGATGTTCAATACATTGCTGGTTGGTACAGACTTAATTCAGAAGTTTTATGTTTTAGTAGTTTTGAAGGTATATGCTGGTTTGATTAAAGGAAGTAGTGTATACACACAGGTTGGGTTCAGTAAAGTAGCGTATACATTCTGATGCATGCTTTTTGAGGTTGCATCTGGTTCTAAATGATGATGCAGGTTTTTGGGTTCAGCACAGTGTTCTGGTGACAGTGATTTGATTGTTCAGATTAACTGATTGTTGGTTGATGTAGTTTGAGTTTCAAAGTTTCTGATGGGTCTAATATGAAAATTTGATGAAACGAGGCCTTCACGTGTATTTTTGTGTACCAGGAGCATCCAGTCTGAAAATTTATGAAACATGGTCCCTAGAGGAAGAGAAAAGGTTGTAGCCTTTTGTAGGTCGTTGCCTACGTACTAGTAATCACATTGGCTAGTACAAGAGCTAGGGGGTTGCAGATCCCTTCCAGTAGAAGCTGGAAAACGAGAGAAGGTTGTAGCCTTCTGCAGGCGGGTTCCTACGTACTGGTATGAGTCTATACCAATACAAGATTGTAAACAGATTTTCTTATTATTAAAAGAAGACAGAGATGACAGCAACATGTGGTTTTCACCCACATTGGGTTTCCACCTTAAATCTTGGTGTTCATGTGTGTTGCTTATGTGTGATGGATTATTTTGTTTTTACTGCTCTCTTTAATAAGTTACTGAGGCACTGGTTAAAGATCAACACTTGATAAATTGTCTAAATCACAAGTTTTTTGGGTGTACGCTAGTTTCTCTAATCATAGTTATGTGTACACGCTAGTTCACTTCACAGAAGTAGCGTATATAAATCGGTTTAAGAAAAGAAAAATTATTGTTCAGATAATATTGATTCACCCCCCTCTCAGTATTATTTCCAACAATTGGTATCAGAGGAGGTCCTTCTAAAGAAGCTTGACAACTTTAAGGAAGATCTTTCAAGATGAATAATCACGATGGCACGGGATCCATAAAACCACCAACCTTCAGTGGGAGAAACCTAGTATATTGGAAAATAAGAACCAGAGCCTATCTACAACCGGTTGGAGCAGATGCTTGGGAAATTGTAGAAGGAGGATATCAATTTCCAGCAACAATTCCTACAGACTTTGCAGGTAAGAAGTTATACGAAACCAATGCCAAAGTTGCCAATACATTATTGGGAAGCCTGTTGTGGAGCTATAAAAAGGGTCTCTTTCACCTCTAATTACCTCACATTAATATGTCAATCTGGGAACGTTTTGTTATTTCAAAGAGTGTATCAGTCTGAGGCTATCATTTGCCAGAGTAATGCTAGTAGCACAGTGTTTGAAAATACAAGAGTAAACGGATGCTTGTTTACAGCTAACTACTTCAAGAGATTAAACCACACATTCAGAAAACTAAGCAATTTATCAGTCAAGGGTTCAGTAGCAATACCCATCCCTTTGTAAATTGATGGAAAAAGGAAACCAGAGAACAGATCGTGGATCTGGGAGCCAGACAGTAGATGCCAATGCTCGCTATAGCCTGAGATCATTCTTCACACCAGAATAACAAATGACAAGAAATGAAACAGCAGATAAGAAATGGAACAACAGTTAAGAAATAGAACAGCAAACCTGAAATGGAACAGCAGTTAAGAAATTATAACGGCAACTAAGTCTAACAAGTAGTAACACCTTATTCTATAAGATCAAATGCACTAATTCTAATCTACAGGAATCAAACGGCAATCCTTCACTCTTAAGGGTGGATTGAATAACACACCAAAATGGAACAACATTGATTAATAATGAATTATAGAACAGCGCTTGAAAACCATATATATACACGGCACACTTGAATAGTAATTTGATCAAGTTATAAATCTCAGTTAGAAAGAGTACGATTGCATTTCAAAATAGAACAGCATTGCTCATAGATCCAACAATCGCAAAGAACATAACTTCCAAGATGAATTCCGTAATGTTAATGAACAAGTGCACAGCACAAAGGCTCTGTAATTAAACAGCAACAGTATTCTGTAAAGACTAGTCGTATTATATCAACGCCTAAAGGAACAATGATACGATGTAGAGTCAATACAATAGTTCTGTCTTTAGAAACCTTAATAAATTAAACATAACAGAGCATGTGATGTAAACTTACAAAACACATCAGATTACCAAATAACATCGATAAGCAAACCATGCATAAACCAAACGTAAATGGTACAAGAGCAAGTGTCCTCCAGGGCCGGGCCCTTAGCCTCCAGGGGTACACCGCTTGAAGTTATTCCAGACTCAAAGATGAAGTAGTAACCAAGTTTGTATTAATGCATAAAGTGAAATTACAGTAGATCAATTCTTAACGAGACTCGATGATCAAAGTTTTGATCTTAAAGGAAATTACATAAAACATAACAACATCTCCCCCCCCCCCCCCCCCCCCGAGCTAACAGTGAAAAAATAGATAAAACAGCGATCCCTCAGGATCAAGGATCCTGAGGGATTCGTCAAACCGTTAGTCCTCAGTCATTTCTTTTCTTTCCTGCGCCGAGCCGATATCTCCACTTCCTTTCTAGGGCTAATTCGCTTTGATTTTCTTTGCCTTGTTTGCATATGATCTCCCATCAAAGGGACAACGGTTAACCCATCCTTGTCCTTTCCTTTGGAACGGAAACTTCTCGTTTTTCCTTCTTCCTGCATAAGGAAATGAAAATTTTCAGTGTTTTCATCTTGCATATTAATCTCACATGTTTCATTATAATTCCTTATCATTTTCCGAGTTCATGAAGCAAAAGGTTTGTAAGTTCTAATAAAAAGATGTTGAAATAATTACCAAAAACATACCTTCTTTAGTACTACACACACCCCCCTGCTTACCCTTTTTCATGCCCTCATGAAAACATTGTAGTTGACGTGTAAGGCAGTGAGTGAGTAGGTTGGAGATGGAATCTCATGTGAAGGCCTACAGCCATGATGTGTAACTAGGTATTCAAAGAAATGGCCTGTCTGACCCTCAGGCATCTCATACCGGGCTTGGTATCCGGGTGCAGGGTGCCAAATAATTGGACTCCGGAACCTATATCCTAACAAGGATGGCCCTGCCCTCAAAATGACTTTTCCATAGAGGTGCAAGCGGTTGGCGGCTAATTTAAAATTTTCATACTTAAATGGTTCCCTGAGCTGGATATTCGGATTAGAGATTCGATACCGAAATTTAGCCACATCAATGGCAGGGTCTTTGATAGAGAAAAAGTATTCTAATCCCTGTCGAATGATTGCCTCATGCATGGGTCCTAATGCTTCAATTACACCTGGAGCCTTCATGAGGTTTCTATGTTTTCTCCACAACTGTACTAGATCCCTAGGCTCAGCTCTTATCCACAAATATAATCCGTTTTCTTGTCTTTGGAAAGCATTATAGGCTTTAAGCCATTTAATTTGATTAACCCCAAATGAAATAAATGCCTGTAATTGGATATCCCCAACAAGGTCCAGGGTTCAGCTCGGTCTCTTGGTCTAATACAAGGTTATGTAAATAAAATTCACACAGTAGTCTCTGAACGTTTACCCCGTAGTGCTTACAACAGTTTATAAAATCATCGATGGTGTTAATTTGTATGGGAGCACCTGCTTTAACAGCCTTTATTTTCAATTAAAAATATCATTCTATTAAAAACAAGGAATAATTCTTAGCAGGGGCTCTACATGCTAGGACGTCATTGTATAAAGAACATAAGGTATCCATCTGCTTGATAACTATATCTAACCTACGAGTTACCCTCGCGACTTTTTCTTCTTCCCATCGCCACCCTTCAAAGACCTGGCTTTCGGATAGATTGACGTTCCTAAGCTGTTGTTGTAGCTCTTCATACTTCTCTCGAGGGACCGTTTGCTCTCTAAGCTTTTCTGTTGCTTGCTGAGCTTGCTTCAAACCCTTTCGTAGGGTTACTGTTTTCGGATCTCTTTTCCATGCGGCAGTGGAGGCCGAGAGTGTTACCTGAATTTTCCTATTGCATTGTTTTGAGTTCATGACTCTTATCACTCCCAAAGGTGGTGTCTCCATCTGAATTTCCTTATCGCGGGTCAACATCTCATCCATTTCTATCTTAACATGGATATCATTCCATTGCTATTCCTTTGAAAAAGGAACAGCAGTCTGTTCCTCAGCATCATTTGGAACAGCAGCCTGGCTTTCGATAGGGTTTTGAACAGCAGGATGGACTCTGGTCCTCCACCCCTTTTTCTTGAGGGGTTTTGCTGGAGTGGTTGCATTCTTCCTTCCTGAAGTCCTTTTTACCCTTTGCCTTGCTTTTAGAATCCTAATCTGTTGGTGGAGCTAAACTATTATATTCAGTAATCTCTGTTGTTCCTTTCGCAATTCCCTAATTTCCACAATTTCCTTAGAAGGAACAACAGGCTGTTCACTGCGGCTTGGACTGTGTCTAATTTCCTGATTTTCTCTCTGGGGTGTTTCTTCATTGCTCTGCTCTGGTTGTTCCAAGGCAAGAACCCTAACTGGTTCTGTTATTTCTTGGGCGACCTCCTTTTCTACGCCCGTTTCCTGCGGAATTTCTTCTGGTGTCTTCTGGCTAGGAACGGATTGTTCTTGTTCATCATCTCCTGTCATATTTTCATCATGAACAGGGATATTCTCTTCTTCTGCCTCCTTTTCATGTGATTCTTTAGGTGCATTTTCCTCCTGAGGTTTTTATTCGGCATGGAGGTCTGATGGACTGGAAGGTTGGCCATATTCGCCCATATTGGCCAAAACTTTGGCCAATTCATCTTCTCCCAATGGGTCCTACAATGGGCTACCTTCCTGTTGTTCCATTTCCTCCTCCTACTTAGATTGCTCGGCTTCTTCTTCTTTTTCTCCTTCTTCTCCAGATTGCTCGGCTTCTTCTTCTTTTTCTCCTTCCTCTTCTTCTTGCATTCCTTTCTCATTGTCTTCCCCTTCTAATCGTGGGGGTTGCTCATCTTCTATCTCTACCGGTTGGCTGGTGTTTTCTTAGGGCTTCTCTAGCCTCCCTCATAGCCATGCTAGCCAGACTGATTTCCTTCATTTTTCTGGACACTCAGGTGTACTGGTGGCATGTTTACGTTTTGGAGATGGTGTGGTCAATCCTCCATTTATCATGGCAATTAGCTCTTCCCAGCTGCTCTGCTGCTGGGTAAGGCTATGGCTGACTATTAACCGAATCAACCCATGATGACTAACAACTGACTCTACATGTTGTGCCTTTTTTATGCTTCGTGCAACATCATGAAGTAATGAATTCAAAAATGTAGGTAAATTTACAGAGCATTTTGCTTTAGTACAGCTAAGAGTTTAAGATGTCGTGGTCTTACCATGCCTTTTCTGCCTTCACAAGTGATGTAGCTTTGAATGGTCTTCGCCAATTCCACCCACGGCTCTCCTAATGCTATTGGCAGAACCACCTTTCCTCTAATTGTTAGGCTCTGGCCTTCCTCCTGGAATATTTCTATGATCTTCTGCAATCTCTCCTTCTTTAACGTCCATACAGGTCCAGTGGCTGGCAGTCCCGAGACTTCTGCATTATGTCATCGGTGACTGTTATGCATCTCCCCCTCATTGTGGAGTGATCCTCTTGCAAGTTCTGCAAGAATTCAATTGCTACAGTCTCGTTGGATTCCTGTAAGTGGTTGAGATAAGTCAGCCACCCTGCTCTTGCCAGGATTTCCCGGGCAGTAGTAGAGATTGTTAACACCTGTTGTTCTCTCCGAATTGATCTTCCTCCCATGTTTATGGTTTCGTTGTAAACTCTCAATGGAACGGCAGTTGTTCACGCTGTTGAAACACAGAGAGGTTGACAGATGTAAGACTCGCTCAAAATCTAATGCTGCAGAGTATACAATGGAAATGGCTTATGAACAGCAAGTCATGCAGAAAAATAAAACATATTATACCGTTGAGTCGTGCTATACCCCAGTACACAGCTTCCCAAATAGTGATCTAACGCATAATCCAGGGAATGATGAGGTTAACCTCCCCCCCCCGCAATTTGATAGGCCATCTCGACCGTCAAATAAAGGAGCGGCACCCATTCTAAAACAGAGTCCTTAAGGAACATCGTATGGCAATATGCCATTTTTACAAAAGTAGCAAATTACCGAAATCGAGGCGTAGAGTTGGGTCGCTTAATACGTAAGAGACTGTGGTGATATGATGCGAGGCTGGGGATAGGACATCTGCCATGGATACAGAGTCTCATGCGGTCATTGTCAATTGTTCTGTCATGATTCGTGATAATATATATTCATGTGTTGTATGGTTTGGAAAATAATATATAATTGATTACTAAGGCATAATAAATAGAAGGGTGCTAATAACTACCTATTGGTGTAAATAATGTGACTTCAATACCATTAACAGTGCTCTACTGCCGAAAGGTGTCCATAACCTTGGCAGAGTTGTTTATTTCACCCATGGAACCATGATCCTTTGTGTATGCTTAGGAAATGTTGTGTGATGTCAAAATGTAGGCCATTATGTTGGCTTGGTGACCAGTTAGCCATAATGCCATTCACGAGGAAGGAGCAAAAGGTGGGCAGGTCGACTCGTGATGAGACCTCCTGTTCCAAGGGTTCTTTATTTGATATACCTTTTGGACCATATCCCTGGTGTGGTGGCCATAGTGGGAATGCCACTTCGCTTTCGTCCTCATGATCATGGTAGGCTGGCTCTTGATGATACCCCCTATCCTGCATTTGACAACTTATAAGTCATGTTTGCTCTTTTTTCTTTCTTTTTCATAAAGTATTTTCCCTATTTATACACAAATGGTGGTTCAGCACTCCTTAAGAGTAGGAATGGTGGAAAAAGTCTTAACATCACAATAGGAAGATATAAACCCTTTGCTCTTATTCTTGAATAATAATCAAAGAGGATTAAAAGGGACCAAAATGATAAAGATAACCAATCAGGGCAGAATCAGTAGAACAATGACAACAAAAGATAATGAATAAGCGTGTCCTTCCTTCTATCCTCTTACCAATTCAGAGCAATTTCTTTTAAAGAGAGCGATTTTTATGATTCACTGATTTCAGTATGTTGTGATTTTGTATCCATTGCATAAGTGCATAGTTGTATTCTAAAAGACTTGAAAGAACAGGAACAATAAGCATCAGTAATTTATAACAGCAAAAGGAACAAGTTGTTTCAAAGGGAGAGCAAAAGAATGCAAGTGGTGTTCCTTTTAGAAAAAGGAACAACAAAAGACCACAAATGTTGTTCCTTTGGAAATGAACAACAGAAAATGCAAATGTCGTTCCTTTGAAAAAAGGAATAGCAAAGATGGAAAACGTTGTTCCTTTGGAAAAGGAATAGTAGAACACACAAATGTCGTTCCTTTGGAAAAAGAACAACAGAAATCGAAAACGCTATTCCTTTGGAAAAGGAACAGCAAAAATCGAAAACATTGTTCCTTTGGAAAAGGAACAGCAAAACACACCAATGTCGTTCCTTTGGAAAAAGAACAACAGAAATCGAAAATGTTGTTCCTTTGGAAAAAGAACAGCAAAACACACAAATGTCATTCCTTTGGAAAAGGAACAACAGAAATCGGAAATGTTGTTCCTTTGGAAAAGGAACAGCAGAACTCAAAAATGTTGTTCCTTTGGAAAAGGAACAACAAAATACACAGAAATGTCGTTTCTTTGGAAAAGGAACAGCAGAAATTGAAAATGTTGTTCCTTTGGAAAAGGAACAGTAAAGCAAACAAATGTCGTTCCTTTAGAAAAGGAACAGCAGAATTTGGAAATGTTGTTCCTTTGGAAAAGGAACAGCAAAGCACACAGATGTCGTTCCTTTGCAAAAGGAACAGCAGAAATAAAAAATGTTGTTCCTTTGGAAAAGGAACAGAAGAAATCAAAAATGTTGTTCCTTTGGAAAATGAACAACAGAAATCAAAAATGTTGTTCCTTTGGAAAAGGAACAGCAGAACACAGAAATAAAGAAAAAGAAAAAAATTATAGCAAAATGACGGTTGATCCAAAGGGTGTTGTTCTTTTGAAAAAGGAACAACCGGGAGAAAATGTTGTTCTTTTGAGAAAAGGAACAGCAAAAATAGTAACGGAAAAATGTTTATTCAAAAATATGTACAAGAATGATTCAACAAAAGAAAAGAAATTATGTACAAACTGTAAAAAGAAATAAATTTCTTAATGAATTACAGGTGAGGAAGACTTCTCTCCCTTCCCCAAAATTTCCATATCAGAATCTCATCGTAGCTGCTGGTAGAAGGACTCCCGAGTGAGTGGTTTGCGATAAAGATGAACTTGGTGACCATTTGCCTTGAAGGCATATCCAGAACCGCCAATAGTGATTAGAGTAAGGGTACCATTGTCATGTACCTTCTGGATTTTATATGGTCCCAACCAACGACTCTGTAGTTTCCCGGGGAAGTCCTTAAACCTGGAGTCGTACAAAAGTGCCCAGTCACCTTCATGGAAGAATTTATTTTTAATGATAGAATCATGCCATTTAGCTCGCTACTGCTGGATCAGGGCAGTGTTTGTAGTGGAGAGAGCCTAATTTCGTCCAGCTCATTGATCTGTTGTAATTGATTAATCTGTGCCTCAATTAGATCTAAGCCAACTTCCAGTGTTATTCGTAATGTTTGGATTTCGAATTCTATGGGGAAAATGGGTTGTTTTCCAAACACTAATTGATAAGGTAAGTAACCAGTGGTACTTCTCCATGTTGTTCTATAAGCCCACAGTGCTTCAAGTAGCCTAGCAGCCCAATCACATCTATGTGACGCAATGGTTTTCGTTAGGATTGCTTCTATTATTTTATTGCTGCTTTCTACCTCCCCATTTTCCTGTGGGTGGTATGGAGTAGTGATTTTATGCTGGACATGATAGTTTTTGAGTGTTGCAGCTATTTTGTTCCCAACAAACTGTGGTCCACCATTTGTAATTATCTCTCTTGGAAGGACATAACGTACAAATAGATGGAACAGGAACTGTATGACAGAATCCTCTGTAGCTCTTGGCAATGCCTCTGCTTCAACCCACTTGGTGACATATTTTGTTGCCACCAAAATATATGTTTTATGGTTTGATGATGAGTTAATTGGTCCAACAAAATCAAGATCCCATCGCTCGAATGGTTCGATGACTAGCTGTGGTTTCAGAGGCATCTCATCAAACTGACCAGGGAGTCCTGCTCTCTGGCAACTGTCAGAGGCTTGGACGAATTTCTTTGCATCTTTGAAAACCGTGGGCCAATAATACCCTGTTTGCAGTACTTTATGTCCAGTTCTGCGATCGGCGAAATGTCCACCACATGGTCCGTCATGGCAGGCTTTTAAAATGTCAAGGATTTCATCTTCTTGAATGCATCTCCTGATATACATGTCTACCCCTGTGTGGAACAAATAGCCCCCAATCCAAGAAAATCGAGTACTCCACTGAACAATCTGTTTCTGCTCATTAGGGGTTAGATGCTTTGGTAGTTTACCTACTACTAGGTACTTGGCAACATCAGCATACCAGGGTGTTTGAATAGCCACAACAAACATATGCTCGTCCGGAAATTGATCTTCAACTATTGCTGCATCGATTGGCTTTGGCATTCTTGAGAGAAAATCAGCTACATGATTTTATTTTCCAAGTCGATCCTTGATTGTAATATCAAATTCCTGCAATAAAATCAGCCATCTAGTTATTCTACCATTTGTGATAGGCTTGTTTGCTAAATATTTTATGGTAGAATGATCTGTGTACAAGATAACAGGATATCCAGTAATGTAATGTCTAAACTTATTGAATGCATGTATTACAGCTAGAAATTCTTTTTCAATAACAGTGTAGTTTAATTCAGCGGGGGATAAATTTTTGCTAATGTAATAAATTGCATATGATTTTTTATCCTCTTCCTGCCCAAGGACTGCTCCAATGGTTGTATCTGAGGTCAGATGATATCTGGAATGGAAAATCCCAATTTGGTCCTCGAAGGACTGGGGTTGTGGACACGAGCTTCTTCAGATCCTTGAAAGCACGTTCACATTTTTCTGTCCAAAGAAAATCAACGTTACCAGTTAGTGCATACAAAGGTGCAGCAATATGCGAATAATGTTCTATAAACCTCCTGCAATAACCAGAAAATCCAAGAAAACTGTGTACCTCCGTTTGAGTGGTAGGCGTGGGAATAAGAAAAATCATTTGGATTTTGGCTGGGTCTACCTGAATGCCAGTTGTTGAAATATAGTGTCCTAGGATAAGTCCTTCAGTCATCATCATATAACATTTTTCATGGCTTAAATAAAGCCTGGTAGCAATGCAGCATTGTAGAACTTTTTCTAGTGTATCCAATGTTGGATCGAAATCATCTTCGTATGGTGTAAAGTCATCCATGTATACTTCAAGTCCTTCATTTATTAAGTCTGCAAAAATGCTGAGGATAGCTCTTTGGAATGTGGCAAGAGAATTGCATAAGCCAAAAGGTAGAACTCGGTAGGCAAATGTTCCCCAAAGACAAGTAAAAGTAGTTTTGTCTTGGTCTTCAGGGGCAATATGAATCTGATTGTTTCCACTTAAGCCATCTAGGAAAGAAAAGAATTTCTTTCCTGCCAAAGTGTCTAATACTTGGTCGATGAATGGGAGAGGGAAGTGGTCTTTTTGCGTTGCTTTGTTTATCCTCTGTAGTCCACACAGATTCTCCATTTCCCATTCTTTTTTGGTACCACCACAAGCGGAGAGACCCATTTACTATCAGAGATAGGATAGATGAAATTGACATCTAAAAGTTTTTGAATTTCAGCTTTTACCACATCTTTTAGATGAGGATTTAGTCTCCTCTGAGGCTGACGAACAGGTCTCGCATCTTTTTCTATATAAATGTGGTGTATACATAACTGGGGGTCAATTCCTTTCATATCAGGGTAGTCCCATGCAAATGTTTATTTATATTTCCTTAACACATGGATGAGCTTGATTTCTTGTTCGGATGTGAGGTTGGCATTAATGTTTAAGGTTTTTCCCGGTTCAATTTCCACAATTTTACTATTTGCAACATAGGTAACAGGTATTGTATGATCATGTGTATCTTTAAGAGGATCTTCTTCTAATTCACTATCAAATGCTGCTTTTATCATGTGACATTGTGTGCGGGATGTGAGTTCAGTTTGACTAATGAAATTATTAATGGCATCGTCTTCTGTTTGGTCTTTGAAATCAAGTGTCTATTGTATAGTTAATGGAGATCTAATGTTATCAGTAAGGTATGATACAGGGTGCCTATTAGTTTTGACTATTGTGACACTTGGCTGCGCTGGAGGATATAGAACTAAGTTCTTGATATCTGCTCCTCTGGTTATGATCATATTTCCTTGCCGACAACTAATATAGGCATCGGCAGTGGCAAGCCAAGGTCTACCTAAAATCAATGGATGTCCACCAAGTCGGGTTTTGGGATTTATTATCAGAAAATCAGTTGGATATTCCCAGGAGTCAACAGAGACCATGACATCATGTAGTGTGCTCTCTGGCCTAACCATAGATCGGTCAGCCAATTCTAGCAAGGTAGAGGTGGGTTCTACAGATGTAATGCCTAGCTTTTGGCAAGTAATGGTTGTTAAGATATTGATTGCAGCTCCTAGATCAACTAAGGCATTGGAAAGGGTCTGACCATAAATTTGCACAGTTACTATTGGATTTCTTGGGTCTTCGTATTTAATGGGTGTTTCTTTTCCTGATAATAAGTCAGATAAAGTGCCGACTACTTGGACTCTTGGATTTTTTGTTATATTCCTCCTTGGTTTCTTTATACACAATTCTTTGATAGTATTTACGTATATCAAGATGTCTTGGATGGCTTGGAGGAATGGAATTTCTATGTACAAATTTTGTAATTCTCCCAGAATGTCAAAATTAGAATATTGCATAGGTCGAGGTATGACTAATCGTTCTGGGAACGGGGGAGAGGATGTGGTTGCTTGATTATGAGTTTATTGTTTATTCACATCCTCTTCTTGTAACAAATGTTCTCTGGGTAACTGATTTTCAACCTGAACTGTCTTATCTCCCTCGGTTTCAATAATACACCCAAATCTTAACTGAAGATCATTACACTCCCTTAGATCGTCTTCTATTTATGGTGTTTCTATGATTTGGACAGATTGGACCGGTCTGTTATTTGGATTGGGGTTGGGTTGGCCTAGGAGTTTCGGTCTCAGATTAGACTGGGGATTTTGTTGTAAGGTTGGCAGTGTAGGTTGAGGGAGCAGAATGGTTCCTACTGGCTAATGCATTGGTCTCTGCCAGTTTGTCTGCCAGGCTGAACTTTGTGAAGTAGGGGGAGTTCATTGTGGTGGGTATGCGTTACTTTGCCAAGATGGTGGGGTATAAGAAAGATTCGGCCAACCAGATTGGCTTGCGTGATTCAGCCACGGGGTTGAGGAAGGAAATGACTGTGGTGACCAGTTTGGAAACGAGGGTTGAAATTGAATTTTCCACATATTATATTGTTGAGCATTATACTGCGGAGGCTGAAAAGAAGTTGGGTCTGGAAACATACCAGATTGTCGTGGCTTCCACTGACGGCGTTGGTTGAGCAAATACACCGATTTTGGCTCTTCTTCTACTTCCTTATATACTGCGTTCAATCCAGGAAGTGAGGGACAACTCTCCGTAAAGTGATATTTTGTGCAGATGGCGCATGTTTGGACTGCATCCAGTGGACACTCCTTATGGCTATGCTTTTTCTTGCATCGGGGACAGAAGATTGCCAAATTTTGTTTTGCCTCCATTTGCTTCTGTTTGGCCTGCATAATATCAAGTTGTGTAGTTAGTGTCCCTAGTATATCAGTTTTAAAATTTTCCAATAAATTTCCAATTTCTACATGGGTTACTCCTTCTATCCAAATTTTATTATCTCTTACAAACTGATCATCTTCTGCCGGTTTTACTCTTGTGCTGCCTCTCGAGCTCCTGATACATAAATCAATAATGTCAGCAAAATTTTCTTGATAAATATCTCCTTTTCCCATAATGTTTAATGTTTCAATCCATTGTTCCTTCATGCCCCTTATTAATGCTATTTTCAACACATTATCAGGTAAAGGCAGTGATGCATAAGGAGATCTTTGTAGATTATACTAAAAACGTTCCACATACTCCTCTAATGTTTCGTTTGGGCTAGCTATCATCTGGAATATTTAGTCCTTCAGTTCTCTAGACCTGCAATAGTCCTGATATTTTTTTAGAAAATATTCTTTCATTTGATCCCAGTTATGTATAACCCTGCCACCTAATTCCATAAACCATATTAAAGCAGCCCCTTTTAGTGTAGAGGGAAATAGTTTCAGTTTCTGGGGGTCGGTGGTGTAATCATATCCCCTACACAGTACATCGAATTCAAATAAAAATGCATCTGGGTCTTCTGATGTAAGGCCATGGAATGTAGGGATATGTTGAAGAGGGATTGCTTTCATAGGCGCATTTGCTGCAGAATCCACTATGGGGTATTGTAATGTAGAGGTTTGGGTGTTTCACTGGTTTTGAGCCATTTGGTCAAATATATGCCAATAACCTTCTGGGATATCCAGGAGGGTATTCCTAGGTTGAGAGGGAATGGTTTTAACAGGAGTAGTTTTAATAGCACTTCCCCTATCTGGGATAATGAGAGTGCCTAATGTTTGAGGAGATTGAGTTTCTTCAAAGATGATTTTTGCAGCACTTCCCTTATCTGGGTTGTTCAACGGCTGAGTTGTCTCAAGAGGAGATCTTGGTTCCTTGGTTTCCCCTGTCTCTCCTCCTCCTTCACAAAGATTACTGAAATTCCCTTCTTGCAATAGTTCTGGAGTAGAATTTTCAATTTCTTGAAAGTCCTACTCTTCAGTTTGACTATGCACCTCAACAAAGGCTATAGATGGTGATCCTGTGGCCTGAAGGGAACTAGTAGGCTATTTAGAAATAACTTTCCAGTGGCCTGAAGGGAACTAGTAGGCTATTTAGAAATAACTTTCCAGGGTCCTACTGAGGGCTGATATTCTTCTTTCTTGAAGATTTCGCCTATGAAGGTTGGTCGGCCAAGGGTCACCAGCCCCTTAGCTTTTTCTGGCTTGGGTAGAGGTTTGGAATTCTTTTCTGGTTGTTTCTGCTTAGTCATGCACACAAATTAACTACTAAATTCTACTCAAACAAAACAACATCAAATCTGTAGGAAAGCAGGCAGAGGAGTAGGGCTGTTACATGCTCCACACGTAGGTTCTTACCTTCCGTTTTCAAAACCCAATTCTTCCCTAGCAGGGTCGTACACTACTCTAAAAAAAAATAATAAAAAAAAAACAAAACAAAACAAAACAAAAAAACAAAAAAACAAATGGCTACACTCTTTCCCCGACAACGACGCCAAAATGTGGAGCTATAAAAAGGGTCTCTTTCACCTCTAATTACCTCACATTAATATGTCAATCTGGGAACGTTTTGTTATTTCAAAGAGTGTCTCAGTCTGAGGCTATCATTTGCCAGAGTAATGCTAGTAGCACAGTGTTTGAAAATAAAAGAGTAAACGGATGCTTGTTTACAGCTAACTACTTCAAGAGATTAAACCACACATTCAGAAAACTAAGCAATTTATTAGTCAAGGGTTTGGTAGCAATAACCCATCCCTTTGTAAACTGATGGAAAAAAGAAACCAGAGAATAGATCGTGGATCTGGGAGCCAGACAGTAGATGTCAATGCTCACTACAGCCTGAGATCATTCTTCACACCAGAATAACAAATGACAAGAAATGAAACTGCAAATAAGAAATGGAACATCAATTAAGAAATAGAATAGCAACCCTGAAATGGAACAACAATTATGAAATAGAACAGCAAACCTAAAATGGAACAGCAGTTAAGAAATTGTAACAGCAATTAAGTCTAACAAGCAGTAACACCTTAGTCTATAAGATCAAATGCATTAATCGTAATCTACAGGAATCAAACGACAATCCTTCACTCTTAAGGACGGATTGAATAACACACCAAAATGGAACAACACTGATTAATAATGAATTATAGAACAACGCTTGAAAACCATATATACACATGGCACACTTGAATAGTAATCTGATCAAGTTATCAATCTCAGTTAGAAAGAGTACGACTGCATTTCAAAATAGAACAGCATTGCTCATAGATCCAACAATCGCAAAGAACATAACTTCCAAATGAATTCCGTAATGTTAATGAATAAGTGCATAGCACAAAGGCTCTGTAATTAAACAGCAACAGTATTCTGTAAAGACTAGCTATATTATATCAACACCTAAAGGAACAGTGATACGATGCAGAGTCAATACAATATTTCTGTCTTTAGAAACCTTAATAACTTAAACATAACATAGCATGTGATGTAAACTTACAAAACACATCAGATTACCAAATAATGTCGATAAGCAAACCACAAATAAACTAAACGTAATGGTACAGGAGCAAGTGTCCTCCAGGGCCGGGCCCTTAGCCTCCAGGGGTACACCGTTTGAAGTTATTCCAGACTCAAAGATGAAATAGTAACCAAGTTTGTATTAATGCATAAAGTGAAATTACAATAGATCAATTCTTAACGAGACTCGATGATCAAAGTTTTGATCTTCAAGGAAATTACATAAAACATAACAACATCTCCCCCCTGAGCTAACAATGTTGCCCCTTTTATAAGGGTGAAGGAGGAGATATCTAAGTGCAAAAATAGATAAAACAGCGATCCCTCAGGATCAAGGATCCTGAGGGATTCGCCGAATCGTTAGTCCTAAGTCATTTCTTTTCTTTCCTACGCTAAGCCAATATCTTCACTTCCTTTCCAGGGCTGATTCGCTTTGATTTGCTTTGCCTTGTTTGCATACGGTCTTCCGTCAAAGGGACAGCGGTTAACCCGTCCTTGTCCTTTCCTTTGGAACAACAACTTTTCGTTTTTCCTTCTTCCTGCATAAGGAAATGACAATTGTCAATGTTTTCGTCTTGCATATTAATCTCGCATGTTTCATTATAATTCCTTATCGTTTTCCGAGTTCATGATGCAAAAGGTTTGTAAGTTTTAATAAAAAGATGCTGAAATAATTACCAAAAACAAACCTTCTTTAGTACTCCACACCTGTCAGAATCATAATTTGTCAAATTCATGCAGCTCAAGGCAGCCAAAGAAATATGGGACAAAATCATTCAAAGCTATGAAGGAGACTCTCAGGTAAAACGTGCTAAGCTTCAAACTCTCAGAATTCATTATGAAACTCCTAAGATGCATAATGATGAGAGTGTTGCTAGTTACTTCTTACGTATATATGAGACTGTTAATTATATGAAGAATATGGGTGAAGAGATAAAGGAAGTTACATTAGTGGAGAAAATTTTGAGATATTTTTCTTCTAAATTTGAATCAAAATTGTTTGCCATAGATGAAAAATAGGATCTTCAAACTATTACAATGACTCAACTCCATGGAATACTAACTTCCTTTGAAATGAGAAAATGAGGTCCATCAAATATGAGAGAAGCCACTTTTAAAGCATAAACAAGGGGAAAAGAAAAGGAGGAACACATTGAATCAAGACACATTTCAGAAGAAGAGGATGAGGTAAATTTTGTCAAGAAGCTTCAACGGGGTTCCAGAAGATTCAAAGATAAGCTGCCTTTCAAATGTTTTGCTTGTGGTAGAGTCAGCCACTATGCTTCTAAATGTCCTCATAAAGATAAATATGAAAAGGGAAAGGAATATGCTAAAGGCAATAGAAAGCAGGTTGTGAATAAAAGGATATACTATACACATGAAGATAGTGATGGTTTATCTAATAGTGATGAAGATGAAACTGAACAAGATTATAGACTACTCATGGCCTAAGACAATGATGATTTTTTGGATGCATTAGAAGAGGAAGATTTTATTGAATAAATCACTAAACTCAAAATACGTTTAGAAGAAAAGAATATGATCATAGATACTTTGACAAACCAACTTGCTGAAAGAGAAAAACACAATGAAAATCTAAAATGTGAAATTGTGGGTCTAAGAAAAGATCTTGAGAAAACAAAATATATTAATCTTAGATTTGCTAAAGGATCAGAAACTTTAAATGAAATCATCAAAGTTCAGTGTTCTCCTCTAATAAAGACAAGTCTTGGACATACTGAAGAATCATCTCAATCACAGAAGTCGTCAACCTCCACCAGAAGCTATCTTGATGTAGCAAAGACCAGTGAACAGTATTTCAATTGTCAGCAAAGGCCTAAAATCACCCATCAGGTAAATCATACTCAATTTACTCCAAGGATGAATATCAGTAGAAGCCAAAACCAATAGGTAAACAATGACAAAAGATTTTATGATCGCATAAACTTCTTTAATGGGCAATGTTTTTCATATCATAACTTTGGGCACAAGGTTGCTCAATGTGTTGCTTACAAAACTATCATGACTAGAGAAGCACGAAATCAAAGGGATGTAACAGGAATCAAGAAAATTTCCTATAATAACTTTTCTCCTCTTAAAAATGAAATAGAATGCTCGATTTGTAACAACTTTGGTCATGAAGAATCTGAATGCAGGAGCATATTTTGGCCAATGCTTCAAAAGGAGAAAACACCATTAAATCCCAAGATATGGAGAAGGAAGGAATCTCAATCAAAAATATGTGGTATAGCTTTGTATGCAGAAGGACAAGAAAATCAATGGTACATCGATAGTGGATGCTCCAAACACATGACAAGTGATAAAGAGAAACTTCATTCATATAATGCTTTAGAACAGGAAAAGAATGTCTCATTTGGAAATGACATTCTAGCTGTCATTAAGATAAAGGTTCTGTTTTCTTGAAAGAAAAGGTTAAATCTAGAAATGTCATGTATGTAGATGGTTTAAAGCACAATGTGTTGAGTGTCAGTCAAATGTGGGATTAAGGAAATGAAGTAGTGTTTCGATCAAACAGATGTGTCATTCATGAGCTTGATACAGGAAAAACCGTGATCAAAGGTACAAGAACTCCAAACAACTTATACATACTCAAAGGAGGACATCAACAATGTTATCTGAGCAAAACAGATGAAAATCGGTTGTGGCATATAAGATTAGGACATCTAAGCTTTTCTCAAATAAGAAAAGCGTGCAGGCTCAAGGCAGTTTTTGATCTTCTAGATATCAGTATCCCAGAAAATACCATATGCAAACCATGTCAAATCAGTAAGCAAACCAGAGTTCACTTCATCAAAAAGGAAGGGTCAGCAAGTAAGCCTCTTGAACTCATCCATACTGATTTATGTGGATCAACAAGGAAAAAGTCTCCTCAAGGAGAAGAATACTTTATTCTGTTTATTGATGATTTTTCCAGGATGTGTTGGATAGGTCTTCTAAAGCATAAATATGAAGCATTTGAAAAGTTTAAAGCCTTCAAAGCTTTAGTAGAAAATGAATCAGATCAAAAAATCAAATGTCTCAGATTTGATCGAGGGGGATAATTCATATCAAATGAATTCTTTGACTTTTGTGAACAACATGGAATAAAAATGGAATTTTCCACTGCAAGAACTCCTCAACAAAATGCTATGGTAGAAAGGATGAACATAACAGTTCAAAAAATGGCTCGGTCTATGCTAGATGAATCTGGAACTCCTGCAACCTTCTAGGGTGAAGTTGCATTTGCTGTCGTGACTATTCTCAACAAAGCGAATGTTTGGGTAAATAGCAATCAAAATCCATATGAATTGGTATGGTAAGCCTCCTACTGTAAAACACCTTAGAGTTTTTGGAAGCAAATGTTTTATCAAAAGGACTGATGAAAAACTTGGTAAGTTTGAACCCAGAGCAGATGAAGGTATTCTTCTTAGTTATTCATCCAGAAGTAAAGGATAAAAATGTTATAGTAAAATACTTCAGAAAATTATTGAAAGCTTTGATGTTGTAGTTGATGAAGCATGCAGAAATCTGGTACAAATGAAATCAACAAAGGAACATGACAATGAGGAAGATGGGGAATTCTTTCCTGCATCAGATCAAAATGATATTGAAGATGAAACTAATGAAGCACCAGAAGAAGATACAACATACACAGAAAATATTCCATCCAGGTATGTTCAGAAGAATCATTTAGAATCTCAAATTCTAGGAGAAAAAGGGTCCGGAGTATAGATAACAAGAACTCTTATAGGGACCTCAAGTTATGTAGCATTTTCATCCTCCACGGAACCTCAAAATGTAAATGAAGCCTGCAAAGATGAATGTTGGGTCAAGTTCATGGATGAAGAATTAGACCAAATTGAAAATAATTGATACTTGGGAATTAGTTCCTAGACCTCATGATAAAAATGTTATAGGAACAAAATGGATATTTAAGAATAAGTTGAATGAAAATGGAGAAGTTATTAGAAACCAGGCAAGACTTGTTTGTAAAGGGTATGCTTAACAAGAAGGTATAGATTTTGAAGAAACCTTTGCACCTGTTGCTAGACTTGAAGCTATAAGGATGTTTCTTTCCCTTTCTAGTTTTCGAAGATTCAAACTATATCAAATGGATGTAAAATCATTTTTCCTTAATGGAGATTTAGAAGAAGAAGTGTATATTGAACAACTAGAAGGATTCATTCTTGGAAATGATGTAAAACTCGTATATAAGCTCAAAAAGGCTCTCTATGGTATGAAACAGGCTACAAGGGCTTGGTATTACTGCCTTGACAAATATCTACAACAACAAGGTTTCACAAAGGGTTCTGCAGATAGCAATTTATACACAAAGATTGAAAATAATAAACTACTAATTATTGTTGTTTATGTTGATGATATCATCTTTGGTAGCAATGAAGAATCCATGAGTCAGAAGTTTTCTTCAATAATGCAGCAAGAATTTGAAATGTACTTACTTGGTGAAATTACTTATTTTCTTGGTCTAAAAGTATAGCAAACAAAATATGGTATCTTTCTTTCACAAACCAAATATCTTAAGCAGATCTTGAAGAAGTACGGGATGGAAGACTATAAACTAGTATGTACTCCAATGGTAGCAGGATGCAGTCTCAGCTCTAATGATGAATCGCCAATAGTAAAACCAACCAACTTACAGATCTATGATTAGAAGTTTGCTTTATCTAACAAGTACCAAACTTGACATCATGCATGCAGTAGGAATTGTTGGAAGGTTCCAAGAAAATCCAAAGGAATAACATCTCTAGGCAGTCAAAAGAATCTTCAAATATCTTCAAGGAAATCAAGACTTTGGAATATGGTATCCTAAAGATACATACCTTACTCTTCATGCATATATAAATGCAGATTGGGCAGGAGGTGTTGATGATCAAAAGAGCACTAGTGGAGGTGCATTCTATATGGGTTCTTGGTTAGTGTCTTGGTTCAGCAAGAAACAAAGTTCAATTTCTTTATCTACAACTGAATCAGAATATGTGGTTGTTGGATCTTGTTGCACACAATTACTTTGGATGATGCAAACACTGCAAGACATTCAAATCACATGTACTCCACCCACCTCCATTATATGTGATAATACAACCATCAGTATTTCGAAAAATCCTGTCATGCACTCCAAGACCAAGCACATACCCATTAAGTACCATTTTCTACGAGAACAAGTGCTTGAACAAAAGGTTAAATTGGAGTATGTTCCCTCCAAAGAATAGGTTGCTGATATATTCACTAAATTGATTTCCAGAGAAACATTTGAATATCTCGGACAAAAGTTGGGAGTAGTTTCTACATCATCCTGCTGTAAATCTAGTTTCCATAGAAAGTTTATTATAAGCATTTTTTATGAAGTATAATCATGTATACATGTGGGTTTCTGTAGCTGAAAGAGCATATATGTTTTTCTGATAGAAAAATAGTGGTTCAAACTCCGATATGGGTGCTCTATCTGATATTGATGATTATGGTCTGACGATATGCTTTGTTCATTGATTTTTATCTAACTAACAAAGACGCCTTGATGAATGACTTGTTGAAAATGCACATGTAACACAGGTTGAGGGGGACCATTAGCCTTCACTCACATTCAGCATTGTTGGCATCATGGTTGTTGAGTTCGGCTATGGCTTCAGATACTTATATCATTTGTTGCATAAGTCATGTAAAGATCTAGGGTGTGATATGACTTCTTCTATCATGGTCTATATTTCAATGGGTCCTATTGGACATATGATGTAATTTGTATCCCCACTTTGCATGGGATTGATGATGTAATAATTGTTGTATTTATGTCATGTATAAACAATATGGTGTATCCCCACTTAATTGGGTGATTGAAGTATGTATGAGTCATTGGTCATAGGGAGCTCATACTCACTTAATTGAGTTATAGAGTCATGTTATTCTTTTGAAACATATCTCTGCAGACTCAGCATGTACTTAGGGGGATCATGGATAGCATAATGTATATCAAAGGGGGAGAATAACTTGGTCCGCCCTTTGCCCTTGATGTCAAAGGGGGAGAGTATTTTGGTGTTTCTTGTTATCTCTAATAGTTTCTACATCTTGTAGAATCAACACCAACATGGTTTCCATCAAGTCCAAAGGGGGAGATTGTTGGCATTATGATACAAGTGTTTTCCTTGATGGAAACTCATTCACGGATCAGTTCATTTTTTATGAAAGGAAACCCACAGTGTAACAGATCCATTCAGCTGTAATAGGGCATTGGTACAAAAGAACATGAAGATGGAACTAAAGTCTACTAATCAAAATGAAGAAGTTGAAAGTAAAGGATGGTAAAGAGTAGTTTAAGGTGTATATGCACTTAGTCAAAATAGCGTATACACACAGGTCCACATAACAAAAAATGTGTATACGTATACAGGCACTCTCGCAAGAGGAAAAGCGCATACAAGTTGGAAAATCAAGGAATTTAAACACTAGAGAATACTAGGGGTCAACACCATGGTATTAGCCCACAATATTGAGCAGAGTAACAACTATTTGATCCCACCCAAGAATACCATGAGTCCTAAGTGGTTTTGGTCTGAGGTATTGAGAAAGGCCTAAAACTACATAAGGAGGAGAAGATCATATGGCCAAGGTGTGCAAGTGAAAAGGGTTTCTAATGAATACTTCTATCTGAATGTAAAACTGAATGCATAAGGAGTTTGATATCTGATTGATTGATTGTATAAGTGAGAAGGGTGATCTCGACTACTGCCTGTGTAAGGCTCTGTAAATTGACAGTAGATGTTCAGTACATTGCTAGTTGGTACAAACTTGATTTAGAAGTTTTATGTTTCAGTATTTTTGAAGGTATACACAGGTTTGATTAAAGGAAGTAGCGTATACATACAGGCTGGGTTCAGTAAAGTAGCATATACATTCTGATGCATGATTTTTGAGGTTGCAACTGGTTCTAAATGATGATGCAGGTTTCTGGGTTCAACACAGTGTTTTGGTGACAGTGATCTGATTGTTCAGATTAACTGATTTTTGGTTGATGCAGTTTGAGTTTCATTGTTTCTCATGGGTCCAGAATGAAAATTTAATGAAACGAGGCCTTCATGTGTATTTTTGTGTACCAAGAGCATCCAATCTGAAAATTTATGAAACATGGTCCCTGGAGGAAGTGATAAGGTTGTAGCCTTTTGTAGGTTGATGCCTACGTACTAGTAATCACATTGGCTAGTACAAGAGCTAGGGGGTTGCAGATCCCTTCCAGTAGAAGCTAAAAATGAGAGAAGGTTGTAGCCTTCTGCAGGTGGGTGCATGCGTATTAGTATGAGTTTGCACCAATGCAAGATTGTAAACAGATTTTCTTATTATTAAAAGAAGACGGAGATGACAAAAGCAGGTGGTTTTCACCCACATTGGGTTTCCACCTTAAATCTTGGTGTTCATGTGTGTTGCTTATGTGTGATGGCTTATTCTATTTTTACTTCTCTCTTTAATAAGTTACTGATGCACTGGTTAAAGATCAACACATGATAAATTGTCTAAATCACAAGTTTTTTGGGTGTACGCTGGTTTCTCTAATCATAGTTGTGTGTACATGCTAGTTCACTTCACAGAAGTAGCGTATATAAATTTTTTTGATAAAAGAAAAATTGTTGATCAGATAATATTGATTCACCCCCCTCTCAGTATTATTTCCAACATGTTGGTTATAAACATGGTTCTATGATGTGCTTTAGATATGGCTCGTGTTCATGATTTGATAAGTATTTGAATGGTTGATGAATGCATGGCTACCAAGTGTTGTTGAAAATACTTGAGAGGGCATTAAGCCTTCTTGGTGATTCTCAAATGAACTTCATAGATTTAATATTATATATGCATTCATGACATGTAACTCACATGTTTACCATATATTTGAAAAAAATGTCTAATGTGTACTGGGCATTCTAGGTCAAGTTTCTCCTTTAAACTTGAAGGTTTCGCATTGTCATCATGTTAATGATGATTTTAGAAAGTTATAGGTAGTGGTCTAGAGGATAGCCTGAAAAAGTGGCTCGGATCTCATAACCTCATGCTAAAAAATAATCATTTTTCTTAGGGTTATATTCTTCTTTGTTTAGATAATTGAATTTCATTATTTCCATATTTAAATTTACCCCATAATGTCATAATGCAATTATATAGAAATAATAACATTATCATCAATGCAGCAGAACATAAAGCAACAATAGAAGAAAAACATTCACACATAGAGTCACCATAATTGGTCGGAGACCAAGGGAAAACACACTTATGGGGAAAAACCTTTCAAATTCTTCTTCTTATTAGATTGTCATTGAATGATTCAGCAAAAGAGAGTAAAATGATCCATATCTTCATCCATACAACTATCCAACAAAATCAACTAAAAAACATTCATGAAATGAACAAAAAAATCCTCATACTCAAAACCTTGATTCAGAAGCATGTAACAAATTGTCAATGTTTGTGGTCAACTTCTGAACACTGTGGTCAATGAGCGAAAACTTCAGACAACTGAAAAACCAAATCCTAGACTCTAGTCACATGGAGAGAGTGTCATGCATGCAACTGAAACCCTCCAGTCGCATGCATAGGCATATGTGCCAGTGACTATAGTCAAAACTTCCCTTGAAAAGCCTGCAGTTGTGACCCAAAACCCTAGAAATACACACGAGCTTCGGTCCCTGTAATCTCGGACTTGTGCCAACCAAAGTCCGAGAACTTGCCTCAGACCTGTGCAATCCAAACCAAGGAAGAGAATAGAATAATGTTTCATGATGAGTTTGAGGTCACTTGTATTTATATCCTTCCAAGTGTGTCCAATTTTCTTCGGGGTTGACCCGATCAAATATGTACATGTGGGCTTATAATTCAAAAGTACACTCTCCCTTGTTCAAATTTAGCACTTCAATAATCGAAATTGGTCCTCTCGAAAAGAGGAATCTCAACCCATGGTTGGAATTTGTAACTGAGCTGCAAAATTAACACTCCCTCTTAGCTAGGGAGAAATTCCAATTGCATAATGTAGTCATCACAAGAATCATGTCATCAAATCATATCCAATCTCAAGTATCTCATCATCAAATGCCGTCATTGCTCATCTCTTTCTTACTCATGCTTATTTCTTGATTTTACCTACTTATATGTTGAACATTTTCGAATATGAAAGAAGAATAATTTGACATCAGAGAGGAGCCTAAGCTACCACCCTCTATTCATCGAGGAGCTACTGCTACCACCCTGAATCACTACCAGTGGGTAGCCCAATGCTACCACTCGAGAAACATCAATGGGGATCCATATCTACGACCCACATCAACATTAGAGAGCCTAACTCAATTCAGAACAACATCATGGAGCACATGATCTCAACTTAAAAATCTCATGGGGGAGCAAAACATCTTCAACACCATATCAAGAAACTGGTGATATAGGGGAGCACATCTCAACCCATCCTACTACCTGCCGATCTTCCCAGCAATGACCCTCAAGATTCATGTGGTAGAACACTTGCATCATAATTCGATCTTGGGTGAGATGCCCAACTTACCAAAAGGTAAGGATATCATGCCCCCAATCCTCCTCAATCCATTGGCTAGATGGGGAGGGACAATCCCAACAAACCCAGCTTGTGGGTATGATGCCAACTAGGGTCTACTTTGGAAAGACCAAGATAGGGGAGATACCTAACTTGTCAAAACTGACAAAGATCACACACCTCCTATGGGTGACAGTTAAGGGTGATACTTTATTTTCTAGAGATCCCCCAACCCTACTAGTCCTCCATCTCAATTCCACACCCTGGGAGCTCAAACAAGGGGGAAGAGTTGGCGTGGTGTCCTTGATCAACGATGCTCTCTATCGATTAGAAATATATCATTGTTCTCATATCTAGTAATAATCATGTCTAAATAGCAATAGTCTCTTGTTCATACAGGAAATCAATTCAAATATTATATTAGAAATTTATATATATATATATATATATATTATATATATATATATATATATATATATATATATATATAATATATATATATATATATCACAAAAATGATACCTTGTTCAACCTCCCTCTCATGGAGGAAGCAACCACAATCCTAAGATTTCCTTTTACATAAACGTTGTCTCAATATATGAAGGTATCTCAGTCTCATAATTATATGAGATTATATGCCAATCAAATCCCATTCATTATTATCTCAATGTATTCCCATTATATCCAAAACCTGCTCAAGCAACTCTCCAAACAACTTCTTCATCCTGCCTCACAACTAGCCATGATAGCAATGTCGTACTCAACCTTGGTCATGTTTAAAGATACAGACTTGTCACCCAAAATATCATGGAAGATATCATACTAAGGAAACACACAGATGTGCTTATATCATCATATCATAATCCATATCAGCATCAGTACATCCATGCAGTCACATATCATAGAATGAATATCTCATATAAAAAATTGATCGTACCATGCAAATATCTCTATGGGTGCTTAGCTGTAACTCAATGTGTATGAAGAGGCTCAATAATGAATTCGCTCAAGTTATATGCATGGGTATTCAAACATAACATAAATGATTCAATCAAATGTCGATTTCCAAGTCAAGTTCAACAATATATTTTCATAACTTCTTGAAATTTTGTCGAAGTGTGCAAGGATTTGCATTTCCACTTTCTTTAAAACCTTCACTATATAGAATTTATTTTCCCAACTTCAGGACATAATTCATCATGCCATGATTCTTCATTTCAAAATTCAAATGCCATCTCCCTCTTACTTTAATCATTAGAGACCCATTTCCTGTCAAGAATAAACCATCAGTATATAAAACAAAAATCAAAGCCATACCTTGGACCACTTTTGAAGTAGAGGTTTGAATGGGCACATCTTCCTGGATTCACCAAATGACCGTCAATGTAAACATATCATGCTCAAGGAGCTTTTATAATAAAATATTTTTTGTAAACTTAACACTTTACCAAACCAATATGCTCAACCTCACATAAATCAATATTGTGCAATACAAATCAACTAAGTCAGCTTCTCAATCCTTAGATGCCAAATCAAAACTAATATCAAAATCATCAATATCACTATAACAAATAATTTGGGTTGGATGACAAGTGGAGCTCACATCAAGTTATGACTTCATCTACTGTCATGCCAACAAATTGTCATTTACCAAGCAATATCAAACCAAACTTCATCAAGTCATCCTCATGATCATAATATAAATCATTTATGTCACTAGTGCAAATGCATACATCAAAGATAAGTCATCTAGGTTCCATCTATTTATTGTGAGATTACTTCATACTGAATCACAACTATTTATATTGTGCCAAGGACAATAAGGCCAATACAAAACCATTATTCAATACCAATATTAGTCATTGAAAGTCATTATTCCCTCATAACACTGCCATCAAGGAAAATCATGAGATATCAAGTCAAATAATTATTCACCACGTCAAAACCAAAATTTGTTATCACAATGAGTTCAATCAGTACATAACACAAAACATATCAAGGCAAAGCTTTAAAGCATATATTGATGGTGCTACACCCGCCAACATTCAGGGGATATCCCCAGTATGAAGTCCCAACTAGACCTCACACCGTTTGGTGTATGAGTTCCATCCTGTACGATGGCCCGATTACCCTTATCTTAGAGATTTTCCTTAGCTCTTGTTTTTCAACACCTGAGAGTGTTATGCTTGTAACTTCAAGAAAGTAAGGTGAGTATGCCTAGTGAGTGCGTAACGTAACTTTATGTGTTACACAGTAATTTGTCACTGCCTTCACTCCCAGTCCTTCTACTGTGTCATGTGTCCAAGTCAAACATGTTCATACTAAAAAAATGTTCTCTTATGTTGCCAATTGACCCACTTTTCCTAAGTTATCTGCCTCATAGCAACTATGGACTTAATATACGCGCTGAACGGTGGTCATGAATAGTCCAGCCATGCTTCCAGCGTGGAAGTGCATCTATTTCCCACAACGGTTCGATTTCATGCCTCGTCGCGAGGCTATTTGATATCTTTGGTGATGATCTGACTGGCTACACTGCTTACTAGCGATGTCAGCGCTAAGGATATATTATATACCCGTGATGATCCAGATTGGGCGAATTTGTTCCAATAGTCGGCCTTCTATATGACTCCAGACCTGGTTGTTGGCCTAGTTTGTGTCACCCTTCCTTCCCTAGTATGGCAGTTCCGTCAATTATGCTACCTTCCTTAGATATAAGCTCTCTCTTCCACCTTTGATGGAGACTCCTTCTCCTATTTAAACATTCACCTTTGCTATGATCAGCTAGTTGGTAAATTCTTGGATTGAAGAGCGTTGTTAGTGCTTTTGATTTTGATAGATAGCTAGTGTGGGTGTGAACAAGTGTCAGAGTGTTGACAGCTTGTGGAAGGTTGTGAAGTGCCCTTGACTTTGTGTAAAACTTATGAGTGAGAGAAAGACTTTGTGTGTTGGGAGATCCATCTTCAAAGAGTGAATGCTTGAAGAACATGCTGGCTGGGTCCCTCTGAGAGGGCTTGTGATGTCAAGATTTTGGTTGTAAGCTTGCTCTTATTTCATTATTAATGTAATCAATGATGTTTTCCTATATCTTGTATGTAATTTACTTGATAGCTCATGACTTCTTGACTTTGTGAGTAATTAGATCATTGTTGTTTTCCGGTTACGTGCTTTTTTGTATTTCCTTTGCATTGTTTCAAGTTGATCACTCATTGAGGAGAAGGAAGCGAAAGCTGGAGCAATGCAATGGAACTCCATCGACCACCGATTGAGGTAGGCCTCCAACTATGACTGTTTAAGGAAAGCTATTGTTTTGATTTTGACTTGGTCTCTATTTGTTTTTGGGGATTAATTATCAGTCTCTTGGGTCACCTAGATTGATCTAGGAGGTCCCTCTATTCTCTGCTAGATTGGCTGGCTTTTGTTTGGGAGTTTTTGGCTCATTTGCAATTGTTTTTTACATCATCGCAGAGGATACTTTAACAGTCACGCTAACATCAAGCTCACGCTTTTGTAAAATCTTGTGTGTCGCTGAATAACATCACATAGTCACGACGACCTCTGAAATCGGTCCATCGCGGGAAAGACGTGTTCTTCCACGACGACTCGCCCTGTTGCTACAGCTAACTACTTATCAGTGCTAGTTGCTAGTGTTATCCTCGCGAAGATACCTGTAGAATTGATTTTCTCAATTTTGCCTCCTGAGTTTGCCAGTCCTCTTGATCCCTTGTTTTTTTCGCTTCCTCAGTCATTTGTTTTTCACTGTTTATGGTCAAGGCACTCCTTTGTTGGCTTTGTTGAATGAATCTTGCCATTTTTCCCGTGTGACCTAGTTCATTATTTCAAGTTTCTTGAATCAATTGTCTTGGTTGCTGGTTTGCTCAAGATTCGTTACAACTTCCTTGTTGGTTTGATTAAGCCTTCCTCATTCTCTGTTTCTGGTTGATTTTTAGTGGCAATTATTGAACCAATCTTTGGTATTGATTCGATCTCTTTGACTACCGAACATAGATCACGGTTGTTTGGATCAACCGGTTCTTTCACACTTGTTTGTTTGTTTCTTTGAAATTAAAACATCAAAAATCAAAAGACTGCATTCATTTAGTGTGCGAAAGTGAAAGTGGATTTGAATTTCAAGGTTGCATATTGGAAAGTGAATGATAAAATCTCTCATTAGTAGTACCCATGCACTGTAGGAATTGATGTTTGTATGCATTGTGTGATTTCGTTTTCTCATCTTGGTTTTCTTGGTTTGGGAATGATCTCTCTACCCTCCTGTAGGTAGGTGTTCATTGAAGTAAAAGGATATTTCGTTCATTCTAGCTGCATCCTAGGTTTTTTTGTATACACACGGTAAGGCCTGAAAACTGAAACATAATTCGAGATCAACTTTAAAATGAACTGAATAAATATATCAACACATTGGAACATAACACTCATTAATTAGAGGTCTAGGCTAGAGACGTGCTCCAGTGTCGTTAAACCTAGTCACCATTGTTCTCGCTCAAGGTTGGGTGATTCCTCCTTCTGTGACTCAATAGCGGTCTAGTACGAAATTGTGCTCCCATGTACCATCGAGTATATGTTGGGAGACCCCACTAGGTTATCATCCTATATCCCTAGGAAGTCGTGTCTGCCGCCTTGCAAACTGTAACGCACCAAACACAGCATTCAAGAAGATCGACTGTTGTACGGAAAGTCCTTGGTTTTCATATGACTACCAAGGTGTATATGCAATTTTACATATTGTTTGGTAAACCTTTTGCCTAGTTCTCCAGAGTAGTCACTTTTGTTCCTTTTCAAGACTCCCTAAAAGAAAAGGTCCATCTAAGCACTTGTCACTTCAGTCTCATTAAATATTTGAAGGTGACTAGAGTCATCTTTTTGTCCTTTTCTCAACTCTTTAAAGATGAAAAGTTCAAGTTATGTTCCTATGTCTTAAAATTTATTTGGCCACGTTCACATTTACCTTGATAGATCTACTTTGCGTTTAGTTTGAGTAGGGTCCTTTCTCATTAGTTTTCCTAGGATTTTGAATTGAATCATCCTGGCGGAATCATCGATCCCGTCTCTCATTCCAAGTGACCAAGGGTCTCCGTCCTCTGTCGCTCCCGAGGTCCCAGTTGTTAGTGATACTCTCCCTGTTATCCCAAGTATCCAACCACTTAACTCTCGCACCTCAGAGGATGAGTCTTACGATATTAATTGGAACCCCGTTTGGGAGCCTTCTGAGGAAGACTTTCCCGCTACTCCTCCAAGTGTTTCAGTCTTGATGTCTTCCTCCAACATGGATGAGATGAATCCTGTCTCTGGTGAAGAATCCTTTGTGTCAGAAAAGGAAATACTTATTCCTACGGAAACTTCACCTTTCCGTGCAACAAGGACTTCACCTTTCTGTGTTACTTCCCTTGGTGTCACATTGCCTTTAAGGTATAATGCTTTCGCGGACATCATTGGTTCTAGGTCTCCCATTTCGAGTTCCATATGGTCTCGTACCATCCCTCTAACTTCAGATTCATTCACACCTCAAATTCACAATGTGTCCATCACATCTGTTCCGACCATGCCAACTGTTTGTGTGGCTTCTTGAGCCCCTGTTGTCAGTGTCGCCACTGCTTCTTCAGTGGTCACTACTATTGCAGACCTTCTGCTGGTCCTACCTATAGTGGCCCAATAGCAGGAGTTGTTGACCCCGCACTAAGTGCCCCACCTTCTTCTGGTTCCATTCCAGCAGGGGAGGCATATGATCAATATGTACAAGCTCTTTGGAATATGGATCCTCAAAATCTGTTTAATTATTATGATTCTCGCGGAGCTCATATCTATTACCCCAGACCTATGGCATCTCAACCTGCGGTCGAGGTCACGGTTCCATTGTCTGTTGCTTGGGGTACCACCACTTATCATGGTGGCCAAGCACCACCCACAAATTTTTAAGGGCCACCATATCAAGGTCAGCCGTCTTATGAACAACGTTATCCAAGGAAACCTGGAGGCCCACAAGGACAACCCTTCCAGGGACAAACTTCGTCCTTTGGTGGTCCTTCCTTTACCTATTTTGGGCAGCCTTCAGGTAACCCTGGACAACCTTACATTCAACAAGGTCAACCCGTGTCCAGCAAGGCTACTCTTCTGGGCAAGTTGGTCAGACTTACGTTCAGCAAGGCCAACCCACTGTCTAGCCTATTCAACCATCTGGACAAATTGGTCAGCCCCAAAATCAACCGCGCCAACCAACGGTCCAGTTTTCTTAGCCATCTGGCCCATCAGGACAACCCTCAGTTGTGCAAGGACAACCCAATACCCAGCAAGTTCAACCTTCTAGGCAAGTGGGTAAACCTCAATCTCAACTAGGTCAACCTTCTAGCCAGATGGATCAGCCTCAATTTTCTCAAGGACATCAGACTGGGCATGCTCAACCGGGCACTCAAATGATGGTTTCTTCTCAAGCGCCACCCGGTTATCAGCCCTAGTCTGGGCTCCAAACCCAATCCAGTCCTCAAAATTAGGTTGGGTCCAAATCTCAACCTGCTTATCAAACCCAGCCTGGCTACCAGGCCTAGTTTGGAGCCTAGCCACCTTATGGTACCCAGCAATCCCAAGGGCAAGCCCAATTTACCCCATATAAAAATTATCAACAACTGCAGGTAAATCCTTATCAGAATTTCCAGCAACCTTATGTTACTCCTGCAAGCCAAGTTGGTAACCAATGGAGTACCAGGGGGAAAATATAGGGTCAACCATCCAATTACAGCTATAACCCCTACGGGAAAAATTCCTATGGACAAAACCCTTATGGGCCAAATCCGTCCGGACAAAACCAATGAGGGCAACAAACAACTGGGTGGAACTTTGGTACTACCTCCTCCTCAGTTACCCTTTTTAGCAATGTTGGAATTACCGGACGTGTCCAAACTGACAAACGATCCCATTCTTCATAATCCGTATTGGCCGCTGGTTCCAACTAGAATTCTAGATGACTGTCCCAAGTTTGATGGTAAAACTAGAGAAGATCCCTAGGCTCATGTTATGATGTATCATCTATGGTGCTCGTCAAACTCATGGCTTGATGATTCAATCTGACTTCATCTTTTTCAACGAACTCTCACTGGCTCTGCTGCTAAGTGGTATATTGAGTTAGCTCAAAGATCTTTTCAAGATTTTAACTCGTTAGCTATGGCATTTTTTACTCATTTTCAATTGTCGATTCGATATGAAATGGGCACGCATCTCCTGACATCCTTAAAACAGACAACGGTCACACATATCTCCGATCATATTCATGAATGGAGATGACATCGCCGTTTGATTAAGTTTTGGATTCCTGATCAACTTCTAACTGAATGGTTTACAACTTCGTTTGTCGGTCCAATAGCTCGGGACATTGCTATGGGGGCATGTGTAACTGAAGAGAAAGCTATTACACATGCTCAGTACCTTGACTTAGTTTACTCCCAGTTCAGTATGTTATATGATTATTTCTTTGATGCTCCGAGGCCCGGAACTTCAAAAGCTCCGCCAACACCTTCTATTGACGGTGTCATCGGTTCTGTTAATCCGTCCTCCAAGAAATCTTCCGCGAACCTTGGGAAGAAAAAGTCAAATGCCTCAAATGAAAATACTTCTCAAGCCATATCCAATGTTGATAACATTTTCAAGGTGAATGTCATCCATCCCACCATGGCAGACAAAGCCTCGAAAGGGAAAAAGAAGGGAAAAGGAAAGAATAAAGTTGAACAGCCAAAGTAGGACTCTCCTAAACCTCCACCTGAGGAAGGTGCCAAATGCAATCCTAAGTATCCTTGCCTTATCTGTGACGAGGATCACTATACAAAAGATTGTCCAAGGTGGTCTGAAGTTATTCATTTGCTGAAAGGTGCCCGTGAAACTCCTGTCGTGCTCAAAGAGCCATTTCCCTCGCAACAAACTCAAATGGTGGCCGATCCATCTCAATCCTCTTCTCCTTTTGGTTCTCAGGTATTTATGGCTGGGAAAATTCCCGTCCACACTAGTACTCGGGCAAAAGAGTATCCGTCGCCTGCCGAGAAGGAGCCTGAGGTCCCCTCTAGTGCTCCTCCGTCCAGTTCTGGTCCCCTTCATATTGAGCGACCTAGCACTGAAATGGTCATCTAACCTCCTCCTAAAGGCGTACTCCAGAAATCTTCGTACAACCCCAATGCTCGTGCTCCTCAGCACTATAGCATTGTTGAGGACTTAGCCCAGGCTCCGTCAGCTATGTCTACATTAGAATTTCTCCAGAGTTGCCCCTCTTAGAGGAAGTCTTCGCTATCGGCCATTGGTGGCGTTGACCTCGCCAACTCAAATTTGGTTACTTTTGACCTAGACAGTCATATATCGAGACTGCCTCACCAAATTGCCTTCCTTATTTAGGTCATCATCAATTCCAAAATGATTCATCGTACCATCATTGATGAAGGCACTTCTACCTACTTAATGTCTGTTGCTTGTTGGAAGGCTATTGGTTCTCTGACTCTAAGCCAGTCTCCTACAACCTTGGAAGCCTCTGACGAGAGAGAGTCTCATCCTTATGGTATACTCCAATGCTTGCCCATTACATTGGAAGGAAAGACGGTCGAAGTAGAAGTCGAAGTTGTCGATGCAAATTTAACTTACAACCTCCTTTTAGGATGAATCTGGACATATGCCATGTGGGTCGTGGCCTAATCTCTATTCCATGTCATTTGTTTCCCTTATCATGGAAAGATCATCACAGTGGACCAGCTCTCCTTCTTCGCCTCTTCCTCAGATGGCAACGTGCCTTTCGTGGAGCATACCTCAGTTCCTTTTGAGAGTCTGGGTGCTGGACTCTTTAAAGATCCTTCCCTTATGGGTGTTTTTTCACTCCCACCTCCCAACATCACCCCCATTAATATGATTTATGTTCGCTCTGATCCATGGGTTCTTCCTCCTATTGATCAGATAGAATCTTGGGGTGATGAGATGTCGTTGAGTCCTGCCGAGCTCAACTACGTCAAAATTATTTCTGCATCGGCTCCATCTTCTAAATCTGATCCTTCGAGCAGAGCTCTGAACTCGTACATGCAGCCCCCTTGGCTTGGAGATAGTGCTTCTTTAGACTTGTTACAGGAACTTTTTCCTTCTGATGAAGCGATCATTAAGACTATGTCTTTCGAGGAACCCCCTTGGCCTGATCATCACCATCGTTCCTCATTTCTCCCTACCCATCGGGAAATGCTTACTTTTCTCGAGCGATTTGCTTCTTGTTTCCCCTCTCAACCTCTTCAAACACCTATTCAGATCCATCAAGTGTCTTCTGAAGGGAATATGGGGAACATCACGCAAACTCAGCCAATCAACATCTCTATTAAACCAGGGATTGTCGAGCACATCCATGTTGGAGTAACTTGTACTCCGAAGGAGATTCATCTTTATACAGGTCTTTTTCGCGAATTCCATGATGTGTTTGCCTGGTCTTACGAAGAGATGCCCGACATCGATCCTACCATCGTGGTGCATGAGATACCCACTTATCTGGGTGCTAAACCTGTTCGATAGTGTCTACGCCCCGTGCATCCCTGAAAGGCTGTAACTATTAAGGCGGAAGTTGAAAATATTCTTAAGGCTGGTTTTATTTACCCCATCCCACTCACATATTGGGTCTCTAATATTGTCCCTGTTACTAAGAAACAAAGCACTATCAGGGTATGTGTTGATTACCATGATATTAATCGAGCTTGTCCCAAAGATAACTTCCCTACACCCTTCATTGACCAGCTCATTGATGAGTGTGCCGGGAGTGAAATATACTCATTCATGGACGACTTTTCTGGTTATAACTAGATTAATATTGCCCATGGCAATCAACACAAGACCACCTTTATCTATCCGTGGGGCATTTTTGCTTATAAAAAGCTCCCTTTCAGCTTGAAAAATGTCAGTGCCACCTTCCAACGCACAATGTCTTATGCATTTCATGATATTAAACACATTTTGCAACCTTACCTGGATGACCTTCCGACTCATTCAGTGAAATGCCAAGACCATCCAACCCACCTTCACAAACATTTTCTTCGTTGTAGACACTATCGCATCTGGCTTAATCCGCATAAGTGTGTCTTCTGTGTCAAGTCCGGCAAACTTCTCGGGTTCATCGTCTCCCGAGAGGGTATTTGTTTGGATCCTCTTAAAGTCAAAGCCATCCTGAATCTTCCTCCCCCTACTTCTTTGTAGCAATTGCAGAGTTTGTAGGGAAAAGAAAATTTTCTACGATGATTCATTCTGAATTATGCCGAAGTGGCTAAAGGCTATACACGGTTATTAAAACACGACACCTCATTTCATTGGGATACCACTGCACAAGAGTCATTTGAGCACCTCAAGGCTCTCCTTGTTTCTGTTCCTTTGTTACGTCCCCCTGATTATCACCAGGACTACACTCTTTATTTAGTCGCTGTTGATACCACCATCGGCATGGTTCTAGTTCAAGATGACGATGATGGTACTGAGCATGTCGTTTATTATCTCAGTCGCAATTTAGTTGATATGGAAACTCGCTATGCCCATGTCAAGAAGTTGGCATTGGCCGCTGTTTGTGCCGTCCAACGTTTCCACCATTATATACTTTTGCGCACCACGACAGTGATTTCTGATTGCAAACCGATGACGTACATTTTGTCACGTCAGTTACCAGGGGGCAAATACTCAAAGTGGATTTTCATCCTCCAAGAGTTCAACTTGGAGTTCACCACCGCCAAGTCCAAGAAGTCCCTCGTCTTCATTGAGTTGCTTTGCTCTCTGCCATCTGTTACCGCACCCTCTCCATTAGAGGACCATATTCCAGATGAAACTTTGTTCTTAATTAGTACCCTCAATCCTTGGTATGGGGACATTATTGTCTATCTTCAGACGTCCTCTTTTCATCCCGATTTGTCCAAGGATGCTCGGCAAAGCATTCGCCATCATTCTCAACCTTATCGCATTATTGGGGATACCCTGTACCGACTCGGTGCCGACTCTGTTCTCTGTTGATGTTTAACACTCGAGGAAGTCGAACAAGTTCTAAATGACTGCCATTCTGGCACCTGTGGTGGTCACATGTCCGGGTATGCCACTACTCAGAAGATTCTCCGTGCTAGTTATTTTTGGCCTTCCATCTTCAAGGATTGCATTCTTGTCATCAGCTCTTGTCATGAGTGCCAAATATACCAATAGAAAATGTGCGCGCCTCCCACTCCATTACACCCTTTTGTTACCGTAAGCCCTTTTGCAAAATGGGGCATTGATTATATGACCTGTAACCCTCACTCATCTAGGGGGCATGACTACATCATCGTTGTTGTTGATTACTTCACAAAATGGGCCGAGGCGATGCCTACACTATCCGAGGGCGGTCACACAACGGCGCAATTTTTGTTCAATCTTGTTATTTCACGATTCAGAATCCCTCAGCTATCGTCACTGATCACGAAAAACACTTCTGTAATCATATGATGACTGAGCTAACAACCCAGTTGGGCCTGCGGCATGATAGCTCGACTATCCTCAGGCCAATGGCCAAGTGGAAGCTGTCAACAAAGTTCTAGTTACAATGCTTCAACGCACCGTTGGCATGCACAAATCCAACTGGAATTTGATGTTGTTCTCCACCTTATGGGCCTAGCAAACGTTAGTGAAGGATGCCACCAGATTCACCCCGTTCCAATTGGTTTACGGTTTGGAGGCTACCCTTCCCATTGAGTGCGATATCCCTTCTCTAAAATTAGCCGTCGAATTACTCCCCAACACTACTCTGGTAGAAGAACGCCTTCTCTATCTAGAGAAACTAGACAAGACCCATTGACTAGCCTCTCTAGCTATTGAAGCACAGAAGAAGAGAGTGAAAACTCACTTTGATCATACTGTCCATCCTCGTTCTTTTGTTGAAGGAGATTTAGTCCTGCTTTATGATCAAGTGAATGATAATATGGGGGCAGGAAAATTCGAGCCTATGTGGCACGTGCCTTATATTGTAAAGCAAGTTTTACAAAAAGGGGCCTATGAGCTGATTGATTATGAAGGGAACCCTCTAGATAAGCCCCGAATGGGCTTTATTTGAAAAACTATTATGCATGAACCCCATGCACTCTAATTTGTACATACCTGTGTTCTCAGCAGGTGTTGTGTGTGTGATGTGTGTTTTCATGTTTTGGCTTGGTGTGTAGGCATAATTTCCACTTATTGTGTCTTTTTGCTTCGTGCAGATGTCTGGTACACCTTATGTTGGTTTCATTGATGGTGTCTGCCGTAGTACACGCAACCTGTCTTTTGTGGCATGGGTGATCTACAATCCTCACGGTGAGTTAGTAGACCTTCAAGGTGTTTTTCTGGGTTGTACCACAAACAATGTCGCTGAATATAGTGTTGTTATTGAATTATTGACCGAGGCTATTAACCTTGGCATTCGTGCATTAGTTGTGAATATGGACTCTCAGCCTGTTGTCCACCAGCTTAATGGGCATTATTCCATCAGAGATCATCGGATTTTAAGGTTGTATTTACGTGTTAAATTGTTAGAAATGAGTTTTGATTTTATCACATATCAACACATTCTAAGACGATTAAACACGTTAACTGATGCATTAGCCAACCATGTATTAGACAGACATTTGTGTAACATATAATTAAAACAACATATAGAAGCATTCAAAACACAATAATGAACCATAGGAATATGTATGTATATA